>PYHX02000467.1:21154450-21350789 GCA_004302925.2 Cochliomyia hominivorax
TTTTCCTATTTAATAATTATTTTACTTGTTACGATATTTTTTGTTGTAGTTGTTTTTTAAATCTATTTTGATTTGAATTCTCTTAACTAGACCTATTCCTGGAAATAACGTTTAGTTTATACCCTACACCTACATGGGTTGTTGAGGTAGTACATGCTTGAGGTGACATTTGCAACGTTCAGTAAAAGTTGTCATACATCCATCATAAAAATAAATACGAATCGATTTGAAATCTGAAATAAGGACGGATTTTTTCTGATGTCTATATAATACTTGTAATTGGTGATGATTGATCCATTTTTAATTCAGCGAAAAAGTGAATTTCATTCCGTTCTGAAGCCCTTTTTTCATTTAAAGAAAACGGATGCTGAAAACTATTCGAAGGAACTCAAACAACTTGTATGAAATTGAAATGTGGCGATTTCGACACATTGATTAGCCAATAAAGTTCGCACCATTACTGGAAGTCACTCAAGCGATTTCTTTGTCTTCAAAAAAACATTCGGGTACAGGAAAAGAAATTTGATCGTTACAAGTAGAACTAATTTATGAATCCTATTGATATATTTGATTAACTATGGACACATTTCGAAAACCCTTCGTGAAAAAAGTCTTATGTATATTCCGGTCAATCAACGTCCTAAACAAAATAACCTTGACGCCATGGTAGTGTTCTTTATTTGATGGTACCAAGAGTGTTTTTTGTATAATGAGCTGATTCTTTTGTTATATATATATCATCCGCCTTTGTAACACAAATTTATTCCAAAAGCTCTTATAATGCCGAATTAATTTATTATGTGGAAAAGTCTGATAATTCTTCTATTTGAAGAAAACGTCTGATGTACCAATTCAAAAACTAGTGAGTGAAAGTTTGCTTCATTCAAATTTAATGATTTCGACACTGAGTCAAAGAGTGATAAGCATATGAAGTTTGAAGAAGTTTTGCAATGCAGATAATAGTTCAACACAAAAAAATGTCACTTTGACATCACATGTTTAATGGTAGTGAAACGTGGATACATTATTATATCCTTAAAAGCATAAAATGTTATGTATATCCCAGTCAATCAACAAAAGTATATGGTGAGTCCCTGAAATAGGGTCAGAAACGACCAATCAAGAAAAAAATATTAATCCTCCCATCTTGACATAGATGGGTTACATGTTGATCAACCGATCAAAAATTATTTGAATAGAAGGGACATGAATTTTGGTTTACTCGTCTTATAGCCAGTTCTTGTTCTTTTTAAATAACATTTGTTTTGATCGATGAGGAATATGTGTCACTTCAGAAATTGTACGGATTTATTATTTAACTCAAAATTACAGCAGTATTGAGCTGAACTTTCTCTCCGTAGATTTATGTCGTCAAATCGGGCGAAAAATAAGTGGGATATATTGAACTAGTATGGGAGAAGGCAGCAATTTATTTTTTATATATTTCAGTGTTTATGGAACGAACCTATGCCTATTTTATGCAGTTGAACTTCATTTCTTCATTCTCTCCTCATTCTTTTGGTTTCTAATTTTTTATTTGGAATTAAGCTTTTTTCGAAATGGTCGCCACTCTGAACCAACCATACTGTTTTTATAAGAAATGTGTTTAAACTCTGTTCACATGGTTTATCTTTCTGGAGTTAGGGTTCCTATCAATAGCCGAATTCTCAAGAACCGGTTTATAATAATCTCCCATATAAAGTCATTGATGTGGTTGATGTTGTAACCGTTCCTGAAGAAACTGTTGCTGAGTTCACAATCTTTGGCCGAGTATAACTCGCGTGGTGAGACTATTGCCATCTTTCGAGTATGGTGTAGTTTAGGTCGGTGTTGACTTTCTTTTATAAGTTTTAAAATATTTCAAACTCTCTACACTTAGTGGTTATTTTGAACAGTTGTCGTTTTGTCATTGTCGTGTTCATCATAAGTTAAATTTCCAGACATTTTGTCACTTGTGTTTTAACGTTTCCATGAATTTAGAAAATAATCATTTTGTTATTGTAAGCAATTATTTGTGTGCATTATTGTTGTTGCAAATCCATTTATTTGTTGGTTTAAACATGTGTTCAGTTTATTTTATAAAAAAAGTGTAAATACGAATTACAGTAACATAAATTATGAAGGCGTTAAGGTTTTCTACAGATCATGAAATTGTTAAAGAAGCAGAGAAATTGGGGTTTCTTTTATATATTCAAATAATGATCATAATAAAGAAATAATGATAAATTTTAAAAATGTTTTCAGCTGCTGTGAGAAAGTGAGTAAGTACAGTAATGGTCGGACTCGGAAATATTCTGAATAATTGAGTAATTTTTGGTTTAATCAAATGAACATTTAAATGTAATTATTTTGAATTATATTTTACAATGAATATAAATTTAATGAAAATGCCTTTTCACGTTCCGACCTCTTCGAACCCATTTGGGCAATATTTGCGTTTCGCTCCGGTGGATGTTGATCTGGATGACCTCAATCATTGGCACTCAAGAAGTATGTTTTCTTAGGAGTCAGTGATGTTATCTGACATCTTCTCCTCAGGTGCTTGTAGTCTGCTTTTCGCCTGCTCAGGTAGAAAGACAGCTTTGAACACGAAGAGAGCCATAATTTTCGCTCTAGCAAGACTTTTCATGGGGTCCTGGTCTATGCTCAACACAAGTAGAATACCATTTGGATCCTTTTTCCCTCTGGAACGCTTGCTATTCCTTCACAATCTTTCTATTTTATTACTAAGGACACTGAGTATGCGATTCGACTTGAAGTTTTACGGTTGTGCTGGAGCTCTCTTTTCTTAGGTTTTTTCCCAAAGTTCTGTTCCTCCGGAGAACGTACTCTCTTACCCGCCTCTGTTGAGTTGGGTAAAGAGTTTAGTTTCTTTGGAAATTCCCGGACACCACCTAATATGCACAGTAGGTTCATCTTCGCCAGTTTCCACCGCTGTGCATCCGACATCTGCTTCTTCCAAGTTGTCAGTTTCGCAATGCTGGCGCTAACTTCATAGATAATTTCATCAACATCATCGTTTGGAGTTGCTTAAATGATATTATTTTGATGAGTCGTCCAATGAGTCCGATTCGGGCTTCCCATCTATTTTTGAGGATTGAGTAGGCTCCTTTTCTGCATTTGCAGCCGTTTCCAATGAAACGATTTGTGTACGACTGAGGAAAGACGAAGATGCGTGAGTCACGAGCAGATCGCCGCTCACCGACGGTACTGAGGTCATTACTACAGTAAATTTATTTTCTTTATGTTTTTTTATTTTTTTAAGGAAACTTCTCAGTTGTTGTAACAATTCTCTTTTCTTTGCTGGGGTGACAGCCCTTGGCCGTAAAATTTCCTGTCATTCCGGTACGAAGAACTGGATGTCTCGGGAATGAAGAATGGAGGAAACTTCTCAGTAACCGATTTGAGTGCGCGGGATTTTTTTTCAGCGAGAGTGTGCCGCGTTGCATTTTAATAACCAAACTAGACAGATCAACAAAAATACTTCGTCTGTTTCGGACACATATATTCTTAATAATTTTCTCGTTCTCAAAACTTTTAAGTGCGGGATATTAATTGTGAAATTTTGATTTCGTTAAACTAATATTGAAGTATTAAGAGTTTTATTCTACACAGTAATTGATCAAAATAAATACACCTTAACGTATGCAACACTTTCTTCAATAATAATTTTAACAGTAGTGGGCAGCCATGTAAGTCTAAATTTAAAATCTCTAATGTGGATTTCTTTTTATTTACTTGCCTTCCATATTGCACAATAGTCTCTCTTATCCTTTGGTTTCTACCAGCAGAAATTAAGAATTTGTGTGTTTTTTCTAACATTTTTAAATTTTATTATCTTTGCTATTTTTAGTTTTTTTCTATTATCGGTAATATTTTTTATACAAGTTATGGTTTACAGTTTATACTCGCTTAAATCTTAATTATTAATAATTTTTGCAATTTTTTTGTATTTTTATTTTCTTATTCAACTTAATATCATCTTATAAAACTAAGAAATAAAAAAAATTAAATAAAAGTTTTTAAAAAATTAATCACTAATACACAATAAGAATTTTTCTGTTTTATCTCTCACTTGATGTTTATATTTTTTAAAGTTTTGCTTTCATATTATTGGTATATTTTGTTTCTTTTGAGGATAAAAAAGATTTCCATTCGAAAAGTTACATTAATTTATACAAAGGAGGAGAATATAAGAGGGCGAAGGACACAAAATTAAATTAAAAAATAAACACAAAACTCATTAATTGAATATTTGTTGATGAAGAATTTGGCGTGGTTATTCAAGACGTTTACAAATAGTTAAATTCAATGAGAGATTTGAAATTGACATGATTGAAGTTATGGTAAGTAAAACAGAAAATATAACTCTCTTTGAGGAACATGAAGGTAATACCAAAACTGAATAGCTTTTTTTTTGGAGGGAGAAAGTAGTTGTTTATAGGAAAAATTAAACTATTTCAAAGTTGAGCGATTTCTAAAAAAATTAACTATGCTTTTAGTAATTAACTATAGTTTTTTGTTTCAGTGTTGAGAACACATTTAGTTATTAGAATGTTTTCAGTTTTATACAAAATTTTTCGAAATCACTTCGTTTACATTGAATTTTGTTATGTATGAGTTTGAAATTTTCTTAATTTTTGGGCAACGTTTTCTTTTTTTCTATGTGTATATTCTTTATCATTTCATTGTCGTTGCTTACAATTTAATTATAATCTTTTTGTTAAAATGGCCTCACGAAAATGTGTCAAAGTTTATCATATTATTTTACTTTGGCGGCCGCCGCTTGTTTTGCTGCTTCCTCCTCTTTCCTTCGTTGTTTTTCACGCATCAGTTCAGCATCTCTATTGAAAAAAAAAAAAAAAAAAAAAAAAAAAAAAAAAAAACGAGGGGATTAATGTGACTGATTACAAACTCTTTGTAAATAAAAGAAATGAAATAAAAGTTGTATGAAATAAATTCTAAGAGAGATAAAAAAAAAAAGTTTTTTTCTAAACATTTACTTTTTCTGAAGTTTTACTAAATACTTCTAGCAGTCATTCTATTTGAAATTGATTTATTCTGAACATTCTTAACTATCTATAACCTTAAAAACTACGATATAGTCTTAATATAACGTGTTACCGTTAAAATATTAAACGTCATTTCCGGTATAATTGAAAGCAGTTAAGGAATTCAAAAATATTATTTGTTCTTTTTTTAGAACGAAGTACTTGAGCAAAATTCTTCGCTTATATTAAAAAAACTTTAATTTATTTGAGTAAATACCAATATCAATTTAATATTTTTGTTAAAAAAGTGCGAACGTGATATAAAGTTTATAAACACCAAACGATTTTAATTTGCACTTGTGTGTGATTAAAATATTATAGATTTGATTGATCAAACATGATAATAGATAATTTGTTAAATATTTTGAAGGTTTTTCAATTATTTTTGCTTTAATAAAAAATAGCACTAGTTTTTACACCCTACACCACCATAAGTGGTTGAAATGGATATTATGCGTTTCCGCAAAAATTTTGTTACGAGCAGAAAAAATATTACTACCACTTTTTAAGTAAAATGTTCGATTAAGAGTTACTTTCTGGATCGATTTAACGATGACCGCCCGTCAATGAAAACCTGTGAACATAATCCTGGATGAAATTTTAGAGTTTTCATGATGAAACTTGCATATGTTACTAATTTGCTTCAAGGACGATGCCTGTTGTTGTAACTGCTGGAAAGATTATGTACATTTATTAATTTTGGTTCATGTTGTTCTTCAACTCTAGGCCAAGATATCTGGCAACCCCGATTGGTTGGGTCCATAGATCTTCATAGAAAGGTTTGAATTGGACTGGCAGTTGACCATATGCAGGATATAAGTTTGGAACGGCACAGTGAATACGAGACCAAAAGGCATTAAGTGTGTTGCTCCATCCCGTTCTGCCAGAACTACTTGACCGCGGCAAAATCTGTTCATTGTCTGCAATGGGCGGTGGTGGGCGGCTTCCAAACATGGAATTTGAGGAGTCTCTGTGAATGGCGTTTAAAGCTGTCATAACGAATTCTGCCAAGGCATCATGCACATATATATGTATGCTATGTTCGTATATATGAATATTCTTTCTTACATGCCACAGTGGTAACTCTTTACATGGAACTGTTTACTTAACATTTTATTATGTTCCTTTATTGGAAGAATCTTTGTTTCTTTATGTAGATGGTGAATTGGGGACATTTGTATACAGCCCGTTATGGACGATATCTTTTGTGATTGGTTTGATGGGTGATAATGGGTCCATTATTTTACCTAGCCCGTATACAAAAGTTCCTTTCGAAATGGACTTAAAAGCAATTCTTTTTTACTTTAATGATAATAAAAGAGAGAAAACTAAATAGCAAACACAATTTGATGGGTGATGATGGGTCCATTATTTCACCTAGCCCGTAACAAAAGTTTCTTTCGAAATTGTTTTAGTTCATAAAATTTGGCAAAAAAAGTCTCTTCTAAAACGATGTTCCAAATTATACGAAAGATCAATCTATTATTTCTAATATGTCCCAACAACCTCCTTGAATATCACTTTAAAGGACTTTAAGCTCACATATACGATAGTGATATAATAATGAGTGGCTAAATTTGAATAAACATAAAGAAAAAAACGGTTGTCTCCCTAGCTCCCATATAATCTAAAAAAAAAATCCTCTTAAAACGCACAAATACCAAATAAATTTGAGTGCCATAATAATATACTGCACTCTTAAGCGTACATTAGAAAAGAAAATAAATGTATAACAATAGTCGGGCTCGATAAACTTTAATTTTCTACTTGTTTATTTTCCAAAAATTATATATAAAGACAACAAAAGTCAATAAATTGTATTCTTTATATAGAAAAATTTCCATTTGATCAAATATAAATGACATCTTCAATCATAAGATAAATTTCTTTACAAACATTTAAAAACAGTTGAAACATGTGTTTTTTAGAAATATATAAAAATTAAAATAATAAATACGGGGAAAAAATTAAAATAAAAAAATAGAAATTATGAATCTAATGTTTTTAAATATATATAATGTTCTATGTCATTAAATTCTTTTATAAAGATTAGTTTTCTCCTTCTATTACAATTCTTAAAATATCTAAACTATGTAATAAAAATTATCGATTTAATGTTCATGGAGTTTTCATTTTTTACTGAACCCAAGATATACAATAACTGATTAAATGAGATGAAAAATGTACTAAAAATTATTAAATATTTTCAACAAAACCTAACCTGGTCCTTTAAAAAGTTGGCCAAGATTTCAAGATTAATAAAGAATACCAGGAGAATTTGTTCGTTGATAGAAAACCTAGCTCAGGTAGAAGGAATGGTTCATATAATGTTTCTAAAGCTTCACTCATGTTTGGCCTGACACTATGGTAAACAAACCCCAAAAAGGTACAATAACAATGTGGCATTGATATTAAGAGAAGCAAATCCTAAAAACTGGCCAGTGGCGATTGGGCTTTTGTTAGAAAAGAATTGAAGAGCTCAAATAAGCTGTCCAAAAGCATGGTAGATTTTAAATGGAGGTGGACTATCTGTTCGACCAATGTGAACGAAAGTTTTATAAAAACGTTAATAGATTTTCCGAAAAAGGTTCACCATTTAATCACAAACGATTCAAAGTATAGAACTATTTTTTGTAAATTGTAATAATTTGTATCATATAAAAAAATCAAAATTTAAGTTAAGCGCTTTTGTTTTTATGTTTTTATAAATGGTTTTAAAGGATTTTAAAAAGAATCATAGACACTCAAATTAGTCACTTCTTAAATTATTTTAGCCAAATTGAAATATGGACCACTGAAACATTGATGATGAGTTCACATGCCTCTATCAGCTTAGAAGTGATTGTATCACAAATTAAAAAGCAAACGCTATTAACTGTATTATTAATACAGATTTGATCTTATAATATAAAATTTTATAAACTGTGAGGTCAATGACCCCAAAACCACAAATAAAGGTTGCAAATTTCTAAAATAACGGTATTAATGTTTAATAAAAACAAATTCATCTTTTTTTTGCGAATATTAGAGAGTGCTTTTTTGGCCATAAAAGTTTTAAATGGACATAAGGACTACATCTACATCGAATTTACTTAGAACAGATCTACTATAATATATTTCAAATTATTTACATGAAAATACTTTAAATAACTTAAAGAAAATATTAATAATTTATTTACCTTTGTTTACGTTGTTCAACGGTTAAATTGTCATTACGTTTGCCTTTATTTAATTCAGCTTGTTTTTTGGCATTCTTTTGACGGGCTAAATCACGTTGATTTCCACCTAATTATCATCCATTACAAAAATAAAATGCAGACAAAAACAAAATTATTAGAATTAGAAAACAAAAAATTGGCAATTAAATCAATAGAATTTCACAATTAAATGTAAATTACAATAAAAAACTAAAAATACACGCACTTAAAAGCAATTTTTTTTACTTTAATGATAATAAAAGAGAGAAAACTAAATAGCAAACACAATTTATAAAAAAATTTAAAAAAAATCACAATTGCTTTTAATTGCACTTTCTCATAAAGAAAAATGAAATAGATTTTTTTTATTTCTTTAACTTACGAGTCATGTTTACTGCAATTTGTGGTGTTAAATTAAGTTGTTTTTTGTAAAAATTAAATAAATTTAAGGACTCTTTTTTATTGCGTGGCCAAAACGCCAATTTTTTAAACAAAACTTCTATACAAAAAGTGTACGTCTGTCTGTGTTCTGGATTTTTCTAATCTTTTTCCTCTTGTTACCCTTCAGTGCTGACAACGTTTCGATGAAGTTTTGTTTTATTGTTGTTATTATTCGTTCGTTTAACATTCTCGTTACTAGTTTGTTTAGAAAAACTAATACATGAACGAGTAAGCAAGAGATGGCATGATATATATGAATGTCTCGTTTGCACAAAACAGTATTTCTTTAAATATTTATGTTTGTTGTTTCGTCAGAGTATGAGTGTTGATAAAGTTTGTTTTGTTTTTTCTTTTCAGTTAGTTTTTTGTTTATTTACAAATTTTAAAACATTAATACAAATAATATATATAACTATATATAGTGCATTACTCTAACATTATGGGTTATATACATTTTATAGCTCTTTCTCTTTCCTGTACACATTCCTCGATTGAATACACAGCTGTTTATACATAATTTTTAAATGAAGTTGTCAAATTGTTGTTTTGTTTGTATTTGTGTCAAACTTAATGTTTTCCATTATAACCAGTGATGGAAAATAGTGTTCTTTCTAAAAGAAAAATACACCAGTATATGAATATTTATATACTCACCACCACCACAGGTGATAAAGATCATATATTAACTTTGTCATTCCGCGTCACTCTAAGAAGAAATCATCTCAGACCCCATAATATATATATTCTTGCATCAAATCAAAATCTGAGTCGATTTAGCTATGTCCTTCTGTCTGTCTGTTTTGGAACTCTCACAATCACAATAATTGACAGAATTCAATGAAAATTGGCCTGAGTATTTGTTTAAATTACGAACATAATATATTTACTTCACACGCATTTGTGGTGAAGGGCATTGAAGATTCGGCATAGCCGAATATAACATTCTTACTTGTTTCATGATTTTTTACTAAGTCAATTGGAAGGTTTCTTTTTCGTAGACATTTTTAATAAATTCTATGTACCGCAATCAATTACAAAAAATATAAAAAAATATATATGAATGATTCGTTCACAAAAATTTATCAAATAATAAAATTCATTATTTATTATGCACTACAGGTATTAAGTGGAAACTTGCAAATTTTGAGTTAGGACGACCTTGCAGCAATTGAGCGATATACTAATTTCGATAAAATTCAGAAAATAAATATAAAATTCGATCTTCGGAGAAATTTTTGAAACCAATTTTTTTATTGCAGGAAGCAAGAAATATTCTATACATTTTCCGTTTTGAGTATAATTATGGCAGGGTAGAATCGATAACAAAATCGTTTTTTAACCGACTTTAAAAAAAGCACATACATCGAAATTGATTCCCGAGAAATTTTGATATAATTTTGATATTAAGAGATTTCGGAAAAAATCAAATTAAAAAAAATTTTCAGAAATTTCAGTTTAAGAAAATTTGTTAAAACAATTCAGTAGAAGAAGAAATTGCAATTTTAAGATATTTAAAAAAAAATTCAGATTTTTCGAAAGAATTTAATTTTGGATAAATTTTTATCCAATTTCGAAACTTTTTAGATAGAATTTCTATTCTTTCGAGAATTTTTTCTATAAAATTTCTATTTTCATTAAAATTTAATTTCAATAAATATTCTAAAATTTACGTTTTTTCGACAAAAATTGTGTTAAATTAAATTTCTACTTCTAAAAATTACCGCCAAAATTCACTTTATAAAAGTTTAATATGGACGATAATTTTTTTTATAAATTTCTTCTTTTGATAAATTTTCTATTTTAAGAATTTGAACACTTTATTGAAATTTCTATAACAATGAAATTTCGATACAACTTTCATTTCAAATTTTCTATAAAAATTCTATTTTTATTTTCGATAAAATTTCTATTTTAAAGAATTTGCAATCTGTATACAAAATAATTGGATTTTCTATTTCACAATTTTTTTTAAATCTACGAATTTTCGTAAATGTTTTATAAAATTACTGTTTTAAGACAAATTTCAATTTCGATTTTCCGAATTTTTTTTAAAGTTCTAAAAATTTAAAAATTATATTTTTATAAATTTCTTAATAAATGAAATTTTTAATAAATGTTTCCTTTCAACAAAATTCTTTAATTTGCTTTACCTTCGCAACAATGTGGTGTATAAGTAACATAATAAACTATTGATGTTTGCAACAATGTTTAGATACAAAATTATACTAAATTGTAAAAAAAAAACTTTTTGTTCAATTTTGTTTAAATTTCAAAATTATAATTTATGTAGAATATTAAATTTAGTTAATGTTTAAAATTAGTTGATTGCAGTTAAATGTTTATTATTGTTGTGAAATTACAATGTCAATCGATATATTAAATATAATTAGGGTTATATTTCAAAATAAATAATAAAGTTTATAAATTATCCTTGAATGTGTGTAAATACAAAAGAAAAATAATTCAGTATTTACAAATTTAGTTCAGACATTTGAATTTAGAAAAACATTAACTTAATTAGAGCTTTATTTCACAAGTTTGCACTTTATTTACACTTTAAATCGAAATTATAATAAAACAAGTATGTATGAATGCAATATACGGCTATGCCGATTCTTTATTACCCTCCACAACGAATATTTCTACTGAACCGATTTTTATGTATTTTGGTATTTCAATGAAGTAAACATTTCACGAATTGAATTTAGAGGTTGCCTCAGATATCGGTCTATATCTATTAATAAACTTAACCGATTTCCTGGTTTTAAATAGAAAAATTTGGAGGATAATAACAAATACTCATGCCAAATTTCATTAGGTGCTCTCAATTATTGTGGATATGAGTGTGCCAACAAGAGATAGACAAACTGATGGGCATAGCTTAACTTAATGCAAGAATATATATGAATTATGGGGTCTTAGACGATGCCTTCTTAGCCTTACACACGGAATGACAAAGTGAATATTGTCTTCACCACTTGTGCTGGTGGAGCGTATAAATAATATGAAAGCTATATTCGGCTATGCCGATTCTTCAATACCCTCCACAACAAATGCGTGTGAATTATATTTGGTACTTACACACTCACAGATATACTCACAAACATAAATAATATATGAATTTTTTTCATAAATATAACACAGGAACACTTTATGAGTCATAAACCTAGTTACATTTTCTGCTATAGCTTTTTTTACTTCTGACCCGATTTTGATACTTTTTGGAATGGTAACGAATATCACATAACTCAATATTATGCCAAAAGTTCGTTCTAATTTGTTGATTTATAAAAAAATAATTTTACGATAGTTCTTCGTTTGAACTTAGAGGTTGTCTCAGATTTCGATCTATATCTTGCAAAATTCTGAACGTTTTTTTATGGAAACTTTTCAGGACAATAATAAATACTCAGATCAAATTATGTGAGCGTGCAGTAAAATTTGATGTGAGAATATATATGATTCGTTCTTAGCGTTACAAATGGAATGACAAAGTTAATAAACCCTCTTTACCATTTGTGGTGGTGTAGGGTATAATAATAATTCTTCTTTTTTGCATGTTTAAAATTTGCTTAATTTTTTTCTATGAACTTGTTGTATTTTCTTTACACCAAAAAAATTTTAAACAATTAAATAGAAATAATTCTTTTTTAATTACAATTAATATTTTATTTAACAACAAGTAAAGATAACAACCGCAATTAACACCTGATTCCGTTGATTCATTTATCTTTTCACTTGTTGATGTTGTTTTAATTTGTTTCATTTAATTTCATTTCATTTGATTGATGTTCCATTCAATGATTTTTAGTTGTCCATAATTTTTTTTTTGTTTGTTTATATGATTTGTTTAACACATGTTTCGGAACAAAGGGAGGAAAATTGAAACACTTTTCAGATAATTATAAAAATATTATCAGACAGGAAGTATTTAATTTGTTTGAATAGTTTAAATAGAAAAAACTAAATTTTATTTCAGTTTTGGAAAATTTATTTTTATATAAAAAATTTAGTTTGATTTCAAGATCAGTAAAAATTTTGGGATTAAAAAAAAAATAAACATATAAGTTAATATGTTAAAGGTTAAAGTTGGATAATATTTTATAAAATAAAAATATTTTAAAGTAAATTTAGATTTTTTTAAATTCTATTAATCCCAATTTCAATGAAATTCTTTCTAGTTTCTGCTTTAAGAAGTTTTTTACAAAATTTCTATTTCGAGAAATTTTTTGTTAAAATCAATTTTTGGAAAAAATCTATACTTAAGAAATATTTGGATAATACTTCAATGTATGTAAATTTGTATGTATGTTTGTATGTATGTATGTATGTATGTATGTATGTATGTATGTATGTATGTATGTATGTATGTATGTATGTATGTATGTTTGTATTTAAAATCTAAAACAAATGGGTCAAATTTTATAAAATTAAAAAAAAAAAAAATAGGCTGTAAAAAATTCCGATAGGACCAGTGGGTAAGTACCCCCCATACAAAGCAAATACTCATTATCGAATATCTAAAGAACTATAACAGAAAGAGTTCTTAAATTTGTTCCCGACAAGTTTCTCAAAAACAGTTTTACTAGAGAAAATGTAGGACGGATAAGACCAGGGGAAATATATTTTATTAAAAAATTCTATAAATGAAATTTATCAAAATTATAGGAAAATTTAATTTAAATTTAAACTTTCTCAAAGATGAAATTTTATTTAAAATAGTAAAAGTTTCTTTGATCAAGTTAGCTTTGTAAAGCAATTATTGTGTTAAATATCAAATGAAATATATTTTATCCGATTTAAATGAGTGACCTGAGAAAATTACGTACTAAGATTATTAAAATTTTTCAAAAACCCCAACTTTGTCTCACAAAAAGTTGGTCAAAGATTCAAAGGTTTGAGGGCAGATCCAATATTATTAAACAGTACCGGGAGAACATGTGCCTTGATAGAAAACATGATATTTCTAAAGACAAAAAAGAAAGCATTTTTTAAAAAGCTTCCAACACATCTGTATTTGGTATGAAAAGTTAATACTTATGCAGATTTAAAAACTAACAAGACTCCAACAAGAGTTCTTAACCAGAACGCTGTCAATAATTCAGAGGCCACAAACACGTTTAATTTTGCACAACGGTTTATCTTAATTTGACTAAATATTTTTATAATTTCCACCTTTTTGTGCGATTTTTGAGTTAAAAAGTAATATTTGGAAGGGTGTGGGACCTGTAACAAATAATCTGCTCGTATTATCTGGCACATCGTTTTAGAATATAATTAGACTTGCTTTCGCAAGGACATTCAGGCGAACATGCTTACATAGAATCAGGAAGTCGATCCGTATACTTAAAAGTGGTAGTAGGACTATTTTTTCTGCCCGTTACAAACTTCTGCACAAACTCATAACCTATGGTGGTATGGGGTATAACAATGTTTTATTTTTACAAGGAGATACAAATCCTTCAAACAGTATGAAGAGCATAAAAAAGGTGTATAATAGTGTTCGACCTGTTCGAGCAAAGTGACAGAAATCACTCAAAAATGTTAATGGAAGGGTTTCCGAAAAAGGATCAAAATTTCATCACTAGTGATTAGAACTATAAACTTATTTCTAGTTTGTAAATTGTAACAATTTCAATCAAATACCAAAAATAGTGGTTTCGTTTTCATTGATATATATGTTAAGAATTTTTCAATCTCACTCGTTAGAGTCCAATACATACTAGAGGGATTTTTGAAACGAATTTTAAATATTTTCTTTATATAAATATAAATTATAAAAATAAATAACAGAAATCTTCCCATAAAATAATTTAAATAAATTTTAAACTTAACTTTTTTTCAAAATTTCTCACATTATTATTTCAAATATTAATTCCCAATTTATTTTCAGTTTAAATTGAAATCAATTGAAAGTTTTTTTTTCTAAAATTCAAATAAAAAACGATTAAATTGTTAAAATCAAATTAGTTGTTGTGGCGACAAAATATTGTTTGGTAAATATGAATGAATTTGTGTCAAATCAACACAAAAAAGTTTCAAAATAAAAATCACTAAAAAAGTTATTTAAAATAAAAACAAAATTTTAGATTTGAATACAAAAAATAAGCTGAGTGAAAATCTATTGCAATAAAATTTCACAAAAAAATGTAAATGCAGGAGGTGAAAAGAGACAGGATTTTTCTACCTTTTTTTCTCAGAAAATAAATATTTGTAATAAAGTTTTTAAAAATACAAACACACACATACATATGGATGAATATGAATTTGTTTATGAATAACTACCCGGTGCGCTTTGCTGCACAAAAATTTCCATCTCGAAGGATATGTCGAAGACCATGAAGGGTATATATTCAAATAAAACTGTTTCATATGAAAGTGTTAAAATTTGGACCAACTATTAATTCGATATATAGGGTTGGCACTCATTTTTTTCCTGTATGACCACATCTATCATCCATTTTCTAAATATATTAAATTAAATATATTAATTTTCCTATCGGTCCTACGTTTTGTCCAGCAAAACAGTTCCTTGAAGAAGTGTCGGTATCAAATCTGAAAAACTCTCGCAGTTAAATTTTTAAATATTCGATAATCTATATTTTCTTTTTGTGGGGAATATTAGATTATGAATAACTCGGAGCACAATCTCTATTTGCAGATGATCTTTATTTTTACTCTTCTTTGAGAAGATTAAAAAATAAAACTTTTTTTTGATTAAAATTTTTATCTTTATAAAGATTATTTTACTCTTCTTTAGAGTAAAAAAGAGGATTATTTTTTTACTTTTCAAAACTGCGAAATGGTTGGTTTCTACATACACAAGCACACAAAAGAATTTCTTGCCGCCATATTATTTACTGTTGTTGTTGTTTTTTATTAAAAAATGCAATAAAAGTAAACACATCTTAATATGTGAGTACGTTTGTTATTTGCATTCATACAAACGTTATAAACATACGAACATTCCTATTTTAGCTTAATAAAAAGCATGTTTGACTGCAACACTCGACTTTGAAACAATTTGTGCGAATTATTCATTTTTTGATTTTGCTCTTTTTTGATTTTTATAATTTTTTAGAATTAAACTCTTGTTCAAAGAGCGATAAAAACTAAAGTTCTTTTTTAAAAAATTAAAATTTAACTCTTTGAAAGATTTGATCGTTTGAAGAATAAAAAAATAATAATAAAAAACTGTACTTTGGAGAATATCCCTTTCTCTGGTCCTATCTGTCCTACGTTTTGCTTAGTAAAACAGTATCAAGAGAAAGTAATTGAGTACGCCTCCCGGATTTTTTATAGCCTGAAACATAGGCTATAAAAAATCCGGATATGTTGTGAAAATTTCATCTAAATTGGCTCACAAACATACATACACACATTTAATTTTATATATATAGACATGAGAAAATTAATATTCATATACGTACATTATTACATACATACATGTGTATGTATTAATGAATGTACATTGGTCTATGGGAATAAAGTTTTTTTGTTTGTTTTTGCTTAATAAAACTGACCAGCCAACCTTTACAATATTTAAGTGTCCGAGTGGAAAATGACCAACACCATCTGTGAAAGAGTGAAAAGCAGCTACATTTTATTTTTTTTTTGTGAATAAATGTTGGGTTTTTTTCGAACAGAGTTGTACAAAGTTATCCGAAACAGGGGGGTGGTTATACACAACACGTTTCATTTTTAAACAGAAAAACAATAAATTTTATAATTTCAAAGGAGTTTAAATTATGTTTATTTTAATTATTATAAAATAAATTATATTTAATTTCATTTAATTTTATAATTTAACTTCCTTCTTTTCTTATCGGTTTACCATCTTTATAATGTGTAAATTGTACATGACTGACATCACGTTTGGCAGCTTCAGCTCTCAATTCCTTTTTCAAAGCTTGACGCACAACTTTGGCACAAATATTGGAATATTGTATATAACTCATGCCCACCTCTCGCCAGAAATTAGCCATTTTGATAAGTTTAAATTTCTTTTTAATAAAATTAAGATTTTCTGCTTTTAAATGCAGACAAAGAACTACAATATTTTTTTTACAATATTTAATGGTTTCTGTTTGAAAGCATTCTCAAAGCCTACTAACGTTATATTTTAAATTTTTGAATTATTCAATTCGCTTGGTATATTTATTTCAATTCGCCTGGATATTTAGCTTTCAATAAAATAATAAAACGATTTCTTGCTTTTTAAAATAAATTTTAAGGCGAATTAAAATTATTAATTGAATTCGCCTTGAATTTTTATTAAATATTCCCGGCGAATTGAAAACATAATTCTAAATTTAAAAATATGATGTTAGTTGGCCATGACAATTCGTTCAAATTAATAAAGTTAATTCGCCTTTATATGTGTTTAAATTTAGGCGAATCAAATTAGTGATATTATTGACAGTAAATTTTTTTTAATCGAAAATGACAATTTGGGAAAGGAATATTATATTAAAATCGGTTAATATTATTCAAACTCTGACACTTTCAACTCACTCCCGAAGTGATCATTTGAAAAATTCTGTTCCGAGCATAAGTGATTGAGAATAGATTTCGATTATGTTTGGTAGTCGAAAAAAATCAATTATTGTGTTCGATTAACCAACTAAAATAATCGAAATAAAATATGTTGAATGAAAAATAAAAATCGATTCGTTTGTATGTTTTAAGACTTAATTTAGTTATATTTCAATTTTAGTTCAATTCTAGTTCAATTCTAGTTCAATTCTAATTCAGTTATAGTTTAGTTTTAGTTCATTTCTAGTTCAGTTTTAGTTCAACTCTAGTTCAGTTCCAAATCAGTTTTAGTTCAATTCTAGTTCAATTCAATTTCAGTTCTAGTTCAGTTTTGGTGGAGTTTTAGTTAAGTTCTAGTTCAGTTTTGGTTCAGTTTTAGTTAAGTTCTTGTCCAGTTCTAGTTCAGTTTTATCTACTCCTAACAAAAATTATTAAAGAAATTCGATTAATTAATTTGTCATTTTATATGTTCTAAACGTTAAATACTCGTTGTATAGATTCTTCGAAAGTTAAATTCTCACAATTGATTTTATAACGGTAATTCTAAATTCATCTGGCTATTGAAACACGAAAATGTTATATAATTCTAATATATATACTGCCCTTCTGTGGGCCTCTGTTTAACCATTTGAGACACTTCAAATTAAATACATTCGTTGACCAATTAACTAGTGCAGTTTTTTTTCTATTATTCCAATTCTCTGTCAACAATACCACTACATATATGAATAGTCTTAGTATTAGTGTGTATATGTGTGTATGTGTATTTGTGTTTGGAGAATTGTCTAACGTAGCAGCAATTACCATAAAACATTTTAAATTGGTAACATATTTACCAGTGATTTCGGGTCAACTAAACTGTAAACGTGTTCTCTCAAATACAAAAATAAAATTTTACAATAAAACCTAAAAAAAATACAACGATTTATAAAATAAAACAGAATATAACAGCAAAAAGATGTATATCCTTATATTTATATAGTTATAGTGATATAAAAATACACACACATACACACACAAAGAGATTATTTTCGCTTATTTGTCGTGCATAAATATTTATTTTATTATCAGCTCTTTAACATGGATTTACATTTGAAAACAATAAAAAATTGTTACCTTTTATTGTGGTCCCTGCTGATATTGTTATGTTGTTGCCGTTTAGTCAGCATTCAAGGATTAACATTTGAAAAAAATTCACCATCCAAACAATTTACATTTGCTACAAATGATTACAATCCGCAACAAACATCGGCTCAAACAAAACCAGTTCCCGATTCAACAGGTATTTTATTCATTTCATTTTATTTCCTATGCCACCGTTTTTATTCAATACAAATATGAATCTGTAATAAAAAAGAAAAAGAGGAGAAGAGATAAGATAAACGTATTGGAAAATAATGTTAAGGTTTATCGTTTAACAATTTTGTAATCGTTAACATTTTTTGTGCGTAAATGCTTCTCATTCAAAAAAGGAAACCAGAGGTCCTTGAATAAATATTGTAATAATATTTTTTTTATCGTTTATAAATTAGTCACGTAGTATTTACGAAACATATTTTGTTTTTTATACCCTACACCACCACAAGTGGTGAAGAGGGTATATTAACTTTATCATTCCATGTGTAACGCTAAGATGGAATTATATCAGACCCCACAATGTATATATATATATATATATATATATATATATATATATATATATATATATATATATATATATATATATATATATATATATATATATATATATATATATATATATATATATATATATATATATATATATATATATATATCTTGCATCAAATCAAAAACTCAGCCAATTAAGTTATGTCCGTATGTGTGTTTGTTGTTGGCACGCTTACATCCTCAATAACTGACAGAGCTCAAAGGAATTTTACATAAGTATTGGTAATAGTCTTAAAAAGTTTCATATTTAAGATCAGCAAAATAAGTTCAATATATCAAAAGATATAGACCGACATCTGAGGTAACCGCTAAGTTCAAGTGAAGGACTTTCGTAAAATTGTCGATTATAAATCGTCAAATTAGAAAAAAAATTGCCATAATTAAATTATATTTACTTTTCTGTTATAAAAGGAGGTTATTGAAGATTCGACATAGCCGAATATAGCTCTCTTACTTGTTTTTTTTTATAATCATATGATTTCGTTTTTTTTTTTTTTGTCGTTTTCGTAAATTATTTTTCATATGAAATATTTTATTAGAAATTGCGTGTTTGCAATGTTTTTTAACGTATTTAAAGTTATAATTTTGTTTCAGAAAAGATTAATAAATTGTCATCAAATTTGAAACTTTAATAAATGCTAATGGAGAGTTTATTACTCATTTACATTTCATCTTGAATATGAAATTTTGCACAAAGTGTCACAAAGAGTGAATTTGAAATTTCCAACAAGTCAGCATGATTTATTCAGTTTGTGAAGAATCTTTAATATACAACATCAGTAGAATTTTGGAAATAATTGTTGGAATTTGAAAATCGATCATACTGTGATTTTATTAAAATATTCTGCTAGTCCAATTCTAACTCCTTCAGATAAAAAAAGTGCTGGATTATTCTTTTGTTAAATAAAGTACCTCATGGTAAGACACACTTTTCCATAATGGTGGAAAGAGCCCATTTCGAAGTAAGGAAATCAGTTAAGATTTTCTTATGCTTAAAACAATTGTTCGTTAATAAAAAGTTTTTTTGTTAATATTATCAGTGTTTCTTACCTTTTGTGAGATATGTAATCTCCAAGTCCATATATTTTATATATAAGGAATGTAGCATTGAGTGAAAATTGCCAACGTTTTCTTGGAATATTGAAAAATGCTGCTTTCGAAAATTAAACAGCATCGTCCAACCTGATATCGGATTTGTGCGAAGCACATCAACAAAGAAACATCAGGGGATGGTCATTTAGTACCGCCACACTACCTCTATATAATAAAGCGAATTTAACATTAGTAAAGTTCATCACCACTGTATCACAATTAGTGGGCGTTGCTTTAGGTAACAATAGATACGATCTCCAAAAACTTAGCATCAGACCAATCAGACCTGCAATTAAAATGCAAAAATAACAAGTTAAAAACAAGTAAAAATGTTATAGTCGGCCAAGTCTGGCTTTCTAATGTCCTACATAACATTATTGATTGTAAATGTCTGCTACAAAAAATTTATTAACGACCCTCGTTGAATATGCTTTCCTTATTATTCTTATATGTGCAATATTTTATTATGATACTAAAATTTATTTCAAATTTATGCGTTTTTAATGAAATTTTTTTTCTGTAGAGTTATGTAAGAATTACAAAAAAAGATGGATAGACCCCAGTTTAATTTCGTACAGCGGTTTTGGCTAATATTTATTTCTTATTTTAAAAAATATGTTTATGTGTGCGATTTATGAGTTTTAAAGTGACATTTGGATGGGTGGTTGTATGGGACTTATAAGGAATAATGGACCGATCTCGTATAATTTGGTACATCCTTTTAGAATATAAAAAGACTTAGTTTCGCAAAATTTGGTTAAAATCTTTTTATATTTAGAAATTTACATTTGTATGGGTCCTATATGAAATAATGGACTGATCATAACTAATTTCAACAGGCATCGTACTTGGGCCCAGGAAGTGATTCTGAGTCGGACGGTATACTTAAAAGTGTTGGTAGGACTATTTTTTTCTACCTGTTACAAATATCTGCACAAACGCATAATACCCCCACCACCTATGGTGGTTGTAGGGTATAATGATAAATTTGGCTATGCTGAATATTCAAAACCCTCCATCACAAATGCGTGCTAATTGAATACTTTATTTTCTTGCATACTTACGTACGTACGTACACACTCGAATATACATATACAAACGCATTTAATACATAAAAGATTTACATGAATTCAACTTTAAATTATGGCAAAAGTTAATTCTAATTTCTAGATTTTAATTGACAATTGGTGAAAGTTCTTCCCTTAGACTTAGAGGTTGCCTCAGATATTTTTCTATGATTTTAAATATACTGAACCGATTTTGCTATTAAAAAATAAGAAACTATTCAGAGCAATAGGAAATATTCTAACCAAATTTCATTATTATGGATGTGAGTGTGGCAATAACCGACAGAGGGACATAGCATAAACTCACATTTTGATTATATGGAAGAATATGTATACATTATAAGCTCTTAGTTAACTTCTTCTTAGCGTTATACGCGGAATATTGCCTTTTAACCACCTGTGGTGGTGGAGCGTATAAAAATGATTAAAGAAATTGAATCAAAACTGAACATTAAAAATCAACAAGTTTTGTAAGGCTTTATTCTCCTTTTAGAAATAACGGTAAAATAAAAAACTACGTGTGGATGACACGGTATGTGATAGCTTTTTGTTTCTTCAATCGGCCTCAATAGAAGGAAGACTATTTTGAAGGTATCATTAACAACAAATATAAACTTTCTTAATTAAATGAAATTTTCTTTAATTTCTTAAAGTAAACCGACAGACTTAATGAGTCAACACTTGAATTCTTTTCCACCTTTTTATAGACTCGATAAAATTTGACCCAAGACTATTGAAATTGTTGATACTCGGTTTAGCATTTCTCATATAGATACCCTCTCAAAATTGTGTTTTAAGCTCAAAAAATCTTATTTGGCGGGTCAATATCATTATTGACCCGCCAAAGATTAGTTTCCAAATGACTGTAGCTGTGTAATAGTATGTATAATGATAATATTTAGGATTTATACAATCAGGGAACACTTTATTAAATTTTACGACGATAGTCCATAATTTCCTTTAGCTCATATATAACCGGTACTTACAAAAATAATGACATTTTGTATGTTTTAAATAAATAATAAGTTTAATGCTAAAACAAATTATATAATCAAATTTTACCCCATCAGTCCATATTTTTTTCATGCCTGACTCTAGAACATAATATAATCGGTATTGTCCGAATATTGCACAATCTCTTTTTATACCCTCCACCACAATTGGTGATGGGGGTATACAAACTTTGTTTTTCCGTGTTTAACGCTAAGAAGGAATTATCTCACACTCCATAATGTATATATATTCTTATATCATATCAAAATCTGAGTCGATAATGTAATGTCCGTCTGTCTGTCATTCTGTTTGGTATGCTAATATCCACAAAAATTGACAGAGCTAAATAATATTTGGCCTTGGTATTCCCTGTAGTCCTGAGAAAATTCATGATAAAAACCCGCAAAATCGGTTCAGTATATTAAAAGATATAAACCGATATCTGATGCAACTTCAAGCGATGAACTTTCGTAAAATTGTCTATTATAAATCGTTAAATTGGAATGAAGTTTTGCCATAATATTAAGTTATTTGAACTTCATTAGTTTTAGTTTTACGATATAATTTTTCCTTCGTGCTATAGATTAAATAAATATCTTTTTATATCTTTTAGTTTTAACGCGTCAATTAATATCGGGTACTCTTACGCCTAATATAGTCAATACAGCTTCTCATTGTATATGTGTACCACCTGGTTCATGTCCAAATCCATTGCCAGCACCTCCATCAGATGGTAGCGGTCAGATTGATATACGTATTGTTAATAATGTAAGTGTATAATAAAAGGAAATATGTTAAAGTTCTTTTGGGTTACAAGTTAGCTATTGTGGACCAAGGAAATGTATTGTTTTTTGAACAAGTGATCTTCTTCTTGATGAACTGAGAGCTGAAGAGAGCGTAACAAAATGTTCTCTTCCACTGTTCCATAAATAGTTTTGATGGATCTTGCATTATAACCATTGAGTGCTCTTTTTAATTCTATTATATATAGTTCGAGAATGATCAACTGAAACAATTTTTAAAGCTCAGTTTTATCGAGCTTTAAATACGACTTTAAGCACTTGAGGTTATCGATTTTTTTTCTTTTGAACTGAAGAGTTTCATATTTTATTTTAATTTTCTTTTAAAAGCCCGTTGTAGTTACTACAGCTGTTCCCTTCACGTGTAATTATGGCTTAAGCATTTGTTGTCAAGCTGGATCCTATCAGTGTGGTCGTCATTATCCCCCACCACCTAGAAGTATACCAGCTGGTCCTGGTCAAGCTGAATTTGGAGAATATCCTTGGCAGGCTGCTTTACTAACAACGACCGAAGTTTATTTGGGTTCTGGAGCTTTAATAACAGCTCAGCATGTTATGACCGTGGCCCATAAAGTTTACAATGTACCGTAAGTTTTAAAAATGTTGTCTGAAATTGAAAATATCTTTTAACGTGTACCATTTACAGCATTACCTCTTTCAAAGTGCGTTTGGGTGAATGGGATGCTGCTAATACCGCTGAGCCCATACCAGCTCAAGATGTTATGGTCTCTAATATTTTTATACATCCCAATTTCAATAAGGATAATTTACAAAATGATGTGGCCATTTTGAAATTAGCCACTCCAGTGTCTCTAACCACCAAATCGACAGTGGGTACAGTTTGTTTACCCACCATATCATTTGTGGGTCAACGTTGTTATGTGGCTGGTTGGGGTAAAAATGATTTTGGTCCTACCGGTGCCTATCAGGCTATACAACGTGAAGTTGATGTGCCTCTGGTGCCCAATGCTGCATGCCAAATTGCCTTGCGTCAAACACGCTTGGGTGCCACTTTCGTCTTAAGTAATACCAGTTTTATATGTGCTGGTGGGGAGCCGGGTAAAGACGCCTGTACGGTGAGTATTAGAAATAGCAACAACAACAACTAAAACAGAAAAATATCATAATCATTATTGTTATTATGAATATAATGAAGCATCATACTTTAACCTTAAGCATCAAGTTGTTGTTGTTGTATTTAATTTAGTTCCTGTTTGTTTTTTTGTTGTTTTTTGTTTGTTAATTTTTTTGTTTTATTGTAATTTTAGGGTGATGGCGGTTCACCGTTAGTTTGTCAAAATAATGGTATTTGGTATGTGGTCGGTATGGTGGCATGGGGTATTGGTTGCGCCTCAGCGGGTGTACCTGGTGTTTATGTTAATGTTGCCACATATTTACCCTGGATACAAACAATTTTAGCTTCATAGTTTACCACAACAACAACAACAAAACCTTAACCACCAACATTATTTAACCATTAAAGAATATTAACATTTTGTCGCTCTGCGTTATTTAATCCCGGAAATGAAAAAAAAAAAACAAATGAAAATGTTGGAAAAGTTTTAGGTGTTTTTCATCAAATGCTCTTAACTCTTAATCACATTTAATTTAATGAAAAAGAAGAAATTCATGTTTTAAATACTTTTCGCTCTTAAAGTGTTTTCGTTTTTAATTGACAGTTCTTAATTGTAACGAGTGGTAAGAAGAGTTACGAATAATTAAACCGCCACCACAACAACAACAATAATAATAAATTTAAAATTAAATTGAATGTTTTAATTTTAAACCTAAATAATTTAGTTTAAGGAAACTGCTTGTGTTAAATAAATTAATTAATAATAAAGAAAATTCGTATCTTTTAAATTAAAACAAGAGATTAAATTTGATTTAAGGATTAAGTTTTTTAAGGTTAAAGAATAAATAAAGAGTATGGAAAAACTCGGAGCAAAATCTATATTTTCAAATGATCTTTAATTTTTCTCTTCTCTAAAAAGATTAAAAAAATAAAACTCTTTTTTTTCGATTAAAATTTTAGTCTTTATTTTTTCGATTATGCTCGGAGCAAAATCGGGGAAAAATATTTTATTCTTCTCTTAGCGAAGAGCAAAAATAAAAGATTTTTATTTATTTACTCCTCAAAATGGTTGAAAAGAAAACAAAAAAGGGAAAAACAAAAAATATGCATACACAAGCACACAAAAAAATGTCTTGACGCAATAAAATTGACTGTTGTTATTTTATACTAAAAAATGCAATAACAAAAACAAAAATTCCTACAACAAAAGTAAACACATTTTAATACGTGAGTCCGTTAGTATATTCATACAAAAGTTGTAAACATATAAACATCCCTTTTACAGCTTAGTAACGCTACATTCGACTCCTTTTTGATTTTTATCATTTTTCACTTTTTTAGAAATTGATATTAATCTTTTTTAAGGATTCGATATATTGAAGAATAAAAAAATAGTCAAAAACCGTAACACGGAATAAATAAAAGCGGAATAATCGGAACACACGTTTCGGCACTTAATTCTTTTTTAAGAGTTTTATCGGAGTATGTTGTACAGAAATTGACAACAAAGAAAAATGTTATTAAAAGTTCTCGGAATGATTTTACCATTGATATATTGATTCGCAAATCGCCAATGAAATCACTTGCATCAGACTCTGAACGGCGATCGCAGAACCCTTTAATAAAGTTACGATTTTCAGAAGTACTGCGGAGGACGAACCGGTTTCTGCTGATTTTCTTAAGTCCGGTTTCAGCACTCAAAATCGTTACCCTGTCTGTGGTAAAAATCCTTATGGCACATGAGATTTATTTTTCAATGTCCTACAAGGTTTTAAAGATCGTTAAGGTATTAAATAATTCTATAAAGTTCTTAGTAAATATAATTTAATCTCGTTCTATAATTATTATGATATTTCCTACACAAACACTGTTACCAGTCTTCAGATAAAAATGATTTTAGTATAAAATGATTTAAGGATTGAAGTTTGGAAATATATTTGCTTAATTCCGATGCATTTTCTAATTTCATGTTTTTTCTTTGGTTAAAGTTTTAGAGTTGTTTTTTTTTAATATTTTTATTATTATCATTTGATATTGACCTTATCTCAATTTTATTTCTTGAAAATACTTCATTTGTTGTTTACAATTTACATTAATACGCAAGAAGAACATATAGCGGCACAGTGGGCTAATTATAAAAAGATATTTGGTAAATAAATGCAATAAATTTATAAATAAATTTTTATTTTTATTTTGTGATTTATATAAATGCAAAGTATTCCAGAGCGGTACAACGGCCTAAACTATATAACAGTTCTAGTTCAGTTCTATTTCAGTTTTCTGGTTCGGTTCTATTTAAGTTGTAGTTCAGTTGTAGTTAAGTTCTAGTCAGTTATGGTTCTTGTCTAGTTTCGTTCTAGTTCAGCTTTAGCGAGTTCTAGTTCACTTCTAGTTCAGTTCTATTTCTAGTTCAGTTCTGTTCTGATATAGTTCAATTCTAGTTCAGTCCTAGATAAGTACTAGTTAACTCATAGTTCAGTTCTAGTTCAGTTCCAATTCAGTTCTAGTTCAGTTCTAGTTCAGTTCTAGTTCAGTTCTAGTCCAATTCAAGTTCAGTTTAAGTTCAGTTTTAGTTCAGTTCTAGTGTAGTTCTAGTTCAGTTCTAGTTCAGTTCTAGTTCAGTTCTAGTCCAGTTCTGGTTCAGTTCTGGTGCAGTACTAGTTCAGTTCTAGTCCGGTTCTAGTCCATTTCTAGTTCAGTTCTTGTTCAGTTTTAGTTCAGTTTTAGTTCAGTTCTAGTTCAGTTCTAGTTCAGTTCTAGTTCAGTTCTAGTTCAGTTCTAGTTCAGTTCTAGTTCAGTTCTAGTTAAGTTCTAGTTCAGTATTAGTTCAGTTTTAGTACAGTTCCATTTCAGTTCTAGTTCAGTTCCAGTTCACTTCTAGTTCAGTTCTGGTTCAATTCAAGTTCAATTAATTTCAGATTTTATTTCAAAGTTCTAGCTCAGATTTTATAAAAACAGATCCCAGATCGGATTGTAATTCAGATTTTAAAAAAATACAGAAATGAATATTTATATCGGATCCATGTCCATTTTTGATATTTCAATTTTGAAACACATACTAATACAAGTTATTATTATATATTTGTAGTTGCATATAATAAAGTACAATTTTATAACAATGACTCACCCATAGATATTTATATACAAATAAACGTATATAAATAACGGTACTTGTAATATGGTAAATATATGCGTATATGTATGTCTATAGAAATATATATCTAATATTTATCACCGTTAGTTATTCCACTTGTTTGTTTACGTTTTTGCGTTATGGAGAAGTTTCCAATACAACAAAACTAAAAACAAAACAACAACAATAACAACAATAATAAAACTACAAACTCGTGCAATTCTTTTGATACGATAAAAATACCCAATTGGAATCTTAACAAGTTGCTCTTATTATCCTTGAAACTAAAATCGAAATTAATGGAAATCTCGAGTGGTAAAGAAAAAAATGTGGCATCAAGAATTGGATAAAACATATTGATATTAAATATTGAAATATTGAAAAATTGCCAAACGTAACAGAAGAAATCTTGAAAGATTGATTCAATTTAAAAACTGTATTGAGGGGAAGAAAAGGGAAAAATGAAGAATGAATTTAATAAATCGTATTAAATAAGTTTAATAAATGTGGTGAATTTCTAAAACAATAACAAACATTGAGTTAATGCGCAAAAGCGAGATTTTTTAAGAGAAATCGAGTGAAGAGAATTTGGTTAAGGAAAAAGGATAAAAATGAAAGTCTTTTAAATAGTAATTTTGCAGAAAGTACTTTTTAACATGTTGGTACTTTTAATCATGTTCGAAAATTTGGATTATCAAGAACAATATTTTTTCAAAATTTTGTAACTTTTGATCTTTTAGTTTAGTGAAATTTTTGGATACAATTGTAATTAATATAGCACAATTAACAGATTCCTGTTTTATGATTTCAATATACCCAAAAATCTTATTCGAAAAAAATTCGTTTCTAAACTTTATTATTTATTATTTTGGCTCGTTATCGATTGGAAAAGTATTTTCCTTAACGTCCTTTAACTTATATTTCTATATGTAACTTTTGTTGTCTCATAAATGAAATTTTGGCGATTTTTAAAACATTTCAATATCTTGATTGACCAACTTTGGAGGTCCACTCATCATTGAAAAATATTTTTTAAACTTCCAAGTGAAATTCGATTGAAAACTATTGGGCAGAAGCAAAGTTTTAGAAATGTAAAAATTACAATAAAATTACTTGAAAACATCTTAGACTTTAAAAAGAAAAATATAAAACAAGCAGACCCGGCAATCTTCGGTTTGCCAAAAAGAAAATGTTGGTTTGTATGGGCGATACCACTTCTTTGAGAAAGTTGTTAGGAACATATTTGAGAACTCTGTTATAGTTCTTTAGATATTTGTTATTCAATAATTGCTTTGTATTGGGGGTATTTCCCCCTCCTTTTCCTATCGGATTTTTTAAAGTCTATGTTACTTTCGGGTATATTGGGATCATTCAGCCGTTTTAGAGTCTATACGTTACATACACACATACATACATACATACATACATACATACATACATACATACATACATACATACGAACATACATACTTTCTATTTTATAAAAAGATAATCTCAATACCCGAGGTGACCAATTATGGAAATTCATTATTAAAAATGTATTAAAGGAGGTGCTTTTATGTTGATTTGGAGGAGTATATCGTAAATTCGAATCACAAAATAATTCTGATTAGATCGGTTTACAAAATGATCCAATTTTTTTAAAAATAAAGTAATGATGGTAACCCTGAAATTATTTCAAAACTTTAACAAACACTTAAGGCTCTTTTAAGCGAAATATTAATACTCTCTTCTATAATTGAGGTGAATTTCCTAGTAAAGTCCTTTTTGATAAAACTAACTACAAGTGGAAAAATTCACAACTAATTTATCAGTCCGTCCTCAGAGTTCTCAAGCAACAGACGTGTTTAAATCCCAAAAATAGCGTTAACTAGAAAATAAATAAAAAAATAAAGTTATAAAAAAGTGAATTTAATAGAAAGTGAAAGGGAGAAAGTATTTTTTTTGAAAGCAACAATAACAAAAACAAAAACAACAACAAAACTAAAAAATAAAATAAAAACTTATTCTATTTAAAAAAAGAACGGTGGTGGTGTTGAAATAATTATTGGGTGTTAAAATTTGTCTTAGGAAGGAAAAAAAGCGATAAAATTAATAAAAATTAATTCAGAAAAAAATTTAAAATTAAGAGAAAAAAATAAGTTTGAATTTTTAAATGACCAACAAATTTTTGAATAAAATTTATGGTCCTTTAGTGTTGTGTAATCAAAAGTAAGTGATAAAAAATTGTTTAATTCGAAAAAAAATTAATAAAATTTTTAATAATTTTTTGCCATTAATTTCACTTCTCCTAACTTCTTTTTACTCTCTTCTCTGCAATAAATTACAAGAAAAATTATTATTAAATAGAAAAAATATCAGAAAGAAAAAAATTCATTGGCGTCAGACGCGGCGGCAGACTTCTTGTACTTAAGAGTTGGAAGGAAAAAATATATGAAACTAAAAATACTTTCCCCTCTTAATTCATGACAAGATTTTCCTTGTTTCCTTTTATTTTTAGTTTTCAAATTTCAAAAGCATTTTTAGTTCTACATTTTTTTTGTACTTTATTCTAACTGCTACGACGATACATAGTGTATGACATAGTTTCATTGTTTTGCTACTGCTATTTTTTTTTTTGTAGTATTTCAAATGAACGCGTAATCATATAGTTTTGTCCTTGATGTCGTCATTAGGTCTCGAAATATTTATAATTTTATGAAAAAATTATTAAAGTGAAAATTTCGCATTTTTGTTCGATTTTTTTTATTTGGAAATAATTCAAAATTAATCATTCGTTTAAGGATTTGAAAAATAAAAATAATTCTCATACTACACGCAGGAAAAAAAACATAAAGCAAAATCAATGTTGAACATAGTTGATTTCAGATTGAATTTTTTTTTCATTTAGTTTAAATTAAACATTTTAGCGATTGTGGTGAAATAAACTAAAATATATTTAAAATTATACAACAACAAATTTTTAATATAATTTTTAAATACAAAAATTTTTGAGTATTTGCTCAAGTAACAGTATTTACTGTGAAACAATGTTAAATTAACATTTTTTATCTATGAAGTAAAATCATAAATGAAAATAAGTTAAATTATTTCTATTTTCATTAATTTAATATTGATTTTTCTCTGTGTGTAAGAAATTAAAAAAAATGTAATGGAAATTTCAAAATTAAATTGAAATTTATAATAAAATTTTTTATTATTAAGTTGGTTTGATAAATTGAGAAGGAGTTACAGAACGATTAATTAACTTTATTTAAAAAGTAAAATTTTGGTTTAAAATTTGAAAAAAATCTATCAAATGCAGACAAAATTGGAGACTATAGATGATAGAAATATATTTTCAGTTTGTCTATATCTGATCAGATTCAAAAGACTTGATGTATTGAAGATTGTAATTAGAAACTATAAAAAAGATTTTTATATCATTTTTGGCATTTCTATATTTTTTCGAAGAATTTTTACATTGACATTTTTGAAGTGTTTTTCGCCAGTTTTAAGTGGGTCCAGGGGAGGGGAGTAAACCATCATATAGGTTTTTATTTATTTTATTTTTTTAAATCGCCAAAATTTTATTTATGATTTGACTGAAGTTTTTTTTAATTCTTTACAAAAATATGTTTATAAGAAGTGAGATCGAAAAGTTCTTAACATACATATATGTTAATAAAAACGAGACCACTACACATACAGTTTAAATTTTTTATTTGATTGAAATTATTATTACAATTTACAAAAGAAAATTATAGTTTTAATCACTTGTGATGAAATTTTGAACATTTTTCGAACATTCCTCCATTAACGTTTTCTGACACTTTACTCGAACAGGTAGTCCATTAAAATCTTACCACACTTTTGGAACATGTTTTGTGTTCTTCATTTCACTTTAAACAAGAGCTCAATATCTCTCCACTAACCTTGAGTACAAATACCAAAACATTGTTCTTGTACCACCCACAGGCTTGTTTACCATTGTGACAGGATACCAAGTCATATATGGACACATAATGAAGTCTTATGAATAGAAACAGCTCTTTTTTATAAACATTCTTTGATGTAATTTTCGTTATTTATGGAGCCTGTTATAACAAATGGTTGGCTACTTTTGCTGCAACTGCATATTGCTTTTTGGAAAATTTTGATTGGTTTTTGGTCTTAAACTTCTCTTGAACATTCCCTAGAACATCAGTAACATAAAAAGTGATTGACCAGGAAGTTGCGAAACATCTGCCAGAACATACGTTTCTTCATCCATTATGGAGTAGGAATATTTTTTTAGAAATCTTGACTTCAAGTTTGGTGTTTTTTTTCCAGCGTTCCTGTCAGTAACTTTAAGGGCCAAATATGTTTTTAACTTTTCGCACCAAATAGTTCGATCACTGAGCTAACCAGGCTACTTTACTACCGGATGTATAGGGAAATGCTTGCCATTTTGTTGGCTTTTTAATCATCAGGAGGAGCATTCCTTCTTTCTAAACATGGTTTTCTATCGAAGGACAAGTATTCCCGGTTTTGTCAAATAACATTAGAAACAGTTTGACGGCAGACCTTTGAATGTTTGGCAAACATTTTGTGGGACCAATTTTGGTTTTGTAGAAAATTTTTAATAATTATAGCATGCATGTAACACCCAGAAGGAATCATCTCAGACCCTATGAAGTATATATATTCCTGCATCAAATCAAAATCTGAGTCGATATATCTAATTCCGTATGTCTGTCTATTGGACACATTTTCGCAGAATAGAATAATTGTTCGGAATGCAATGAAATTAGGCCTGTTTATATGAAATTGTCTTAAAAACATATCAGTTAATAACAAAAAAAATTATAGACCGATATCTGAGACAACCTCAAAAATTCCTAGAAAACTCTTCTAATTTAAAAAAAAAACGTTAATGGATTTAAAGAAAAATTTAACTACTACATAGAGTTATATGTTCTTCCTCATCACTAAAATCGGATTAATAAAAAAATTATAGGCTGATATATACAAAATTTTGATACACCCCCAAAATCTGTCTGCCATATGGGTTGCAATTTTTAAGATATTTGACAATTTACCATAAACATTTATTTTAATACAGTAATAAACCCAAAGAAACAAGATTATGCTGGTGTCATTATTTGCTACCATATAACCTTCCCGGAATATGGTTTATATCTTATAAAACTATTAAATATGAACGAATTTTATTAAAATTTGGCACAATTAATTTTCTAACTGTCTTAAATATATGTTATCAATTTTATTAATATTGATACATATTATACTATAACTCCCATTAGAACGCACCCTCCCGGAAAATGGATTTTAAGTTTATTAAGCACTTAAATCAGGACCGATTCCATTGGAGTTCGATACGATGATTTTTCTAAATGTCTTTAATGTATATTTTTAAAATGAACAATATTAGTCCATATGTTGCCGTATTTTCCATATCAGTGCCCCTTCCCAGAAAACATTTTTGACTAGTAAATAATGAAAATATTCTCTTGAAATTCGTTTCAATTATTTTTCTAACTTAATATTAGTACATATTTTGATATAGCTCCCTGTAGAACGCCCTTTCCGAAAAAAAACTTTGAGCTTATAAAACACTTAAATAAAGACCGATTCCACTGGAGTTCGGCACGTTAATTTTCCTAAATGTCTTTGATGTATATTTTTAAAATTAACAGTCTCGGTCCATATTTTGCTGTATTTTCCATATTAGGCCTCTTGGCGGAAAACATGTTTGACCTTATAAAACTAATAAATATTAATCAATTCGGTCGAAATTCGAGTCAAGTATTATTCTAACTATCTTGAGTATATTTGATTAATTTGATCAATATTGGTTCATATTTTACTATAACTACTATATAATGGACCTTCCTGGAAAATGGATTTGAGCTTTTAAAACTATTATATGAATATGAGCCAATTTAATTGAAAATCGTCACGAGTACTGTCTTGGTAATTTTTTTGCAAATATCAGTCAATATTTTGCTACAGCTGCCATTTAAGTCTCATTCTCGGAAAGAATTTTAAAGTTATAAGACTTTTAAACATGAAACAGTTCTATTGAAATTCGGCACACTTATTAGTGGAGGATATTTGAGATTCGGCACATACTTGTTTTACAAGTAATAAACCACCTTTTTTGTTTCTATCTCCTCTTGGGGTCAAGGGTTTCCGTTAGCAAAATCTAGTTCTACAACTTCAAAATCACTTTTAAACTTTTATTTTAAATGAAAATTTGACACGATATGAAAAAAGTAGAATACACTTTTCGGGTCTGAAATCACCAATTTTATGTCTTCATAAATATTTATTTTCCCTTTTTGTAATTTTAATTTTATTAATAATTAATTTCATAAATAAACTTTAAGAGTCTGTAGCACATAAAGCACTTAAAACCTGCAATTAATTAATATTTTTTCTTTGATTTTAGTTTCAATTAAATTGTATTTGTTTTCTATTTATTTATAGAAATTTTCATTACGATTTAATTTAATTCACAACACTTAAACAAGTTACTTTGTGAAACCCTTTCCGCTACAGTTATTTGTGAATTATTTTGAAATTTTTAAATTAAACTTGAGTTAAAGAAAATACTTAGTAGGGACATAAAAACTCTTACACAAATATATACATTTTATGTCAAGATATTGTGTTTAATACATATAAATTAATATATGTATAACTCTATACATATACAAATGTATCTATGTTTGTTTGTTTGTTTGTTTGTCTGGGACTGTACCGATTTTACTGAAATTTTTACAGAATGATCCCCATGTAACCCAAAGTAACATAGGCTTTAAAAAAAATTTCGATAGGAACAGGGGGAGAGGTACTCCCATTCAAAGCAAATATCGATTATCGAATATCTAAAAAACACTTCATTGAGAATTTTCAAATTTGGTCCAAATAACTTTTTCAAGGAATTTTTTTTTGTGAGTCGGATAGGATCAGAGAATAAGATAGCCCTCATACAAGGTAAATATTTATCGTCGAATATTTAAAGAACTATAACAGCGAAAATTTTCGAATTTGGACCCAACCACTTTATCAAGGAACTGTTTTATCAGACAAAATGAAGGACGGATAGGGTCTGGGGAAGAGATAGCCTCCACAGAAGGGAAATGTTTAAAATCAAATATCTAAAGAACCACCACTACGAAAAATTTCAAATTTTCAAATATCTGTTTTACTGGACAGAATAAAGGGATGATAGGATCATGGGGAGAGGTGTGCCCCATACAAAGAAAATGTTAATTACGGAATATATAATGAACTCTAACAACAATAGTTCTCAAATTCGACCCTAAACAGAATTTGTTTAACTGATCAAAATATAGGACGGGTAGGATCAAGGGGAAAGGTACCCCCATACAAAGCAAATATTAATTATCGAATATCTAAAGAGCTGTAAAAGCGAGAGTATTCAGATTGGTTCCAAATACTTTCTCAAGGATCTTTTTAACTTGACAAAATATAGGACGGATAGGACCATGGGGACGTGTACTACCCACTTTATAAAGGCGGCAAAGTACACCGGGTCTAAGCTAGTTATATAAAATAGTATTTATTGCGAAAGTCTGGTTTGGTCTTCATGCAAACCAGACTTTTTTGAAATTTTAAATTTACCTTTAAAAGCATTAAAAGTAAATTTAAAATTTCCATATTTGAACAGTGGTCTTGGAAGAAACAACTTTAAGTTTATTTTGTAGCAAAATATTTTCTTTAAAATTATCAGCAATTTATTATCCAAAATAACTGTTGTGGAACAGTATGAATGCTATTAAATTGTTTGAGTGCCATTTTCACCTCCATAAAAGTAGCACATGGTTTTTCTTAAGCGGATTTTCCTGAATATTTGTATACGTTCAAATAATGAAAATTTTTACATAAAATGATTTATATTTCAAAACTTAGTCCATTATTAGCGTCTCAAACGTCTTTCTGGAAGCATAAGGATTCAACGCCTAAGGAACTGGCCGAGTTTTGAGTTAAAGTATGAACGAAACTAGTTTAAGGTACCATTTTTGAACTGTCTAAGTATTGTTGGAAAGATTACGCCCTCGTGAATGCTTGAATGTTCTGGTATCATCGATTTTTCTTTCCGACTTCTGTATAAAGTTTTAAAAAATTATTTTAGACATAAAAAGAAGCTGATCAACGTCTTTGGACTTAAATTCAAATGGAATATAATTTCTTTGTTTTAAACTGTTTTTCAATGCTTTTGAAGGCAGGGAAATAGATTTTTGTGTGATAAATCAAGTTCTACTTGTATTCGAGACATTCATTTGGAATAACATTGAAGCTTCAGTGTCATAATTTCGATAACATTTATTGTAATTAAGCTTTCTGGTCAATCAACCATTTGACGTAGTGACGACGTACAGTATATCTAAATCGATTTTTATTCCATAAGTTTAATGTTAAGGTTTCGCGTTCATTTGGAGCAGTACAAATCCCTATGATCATGGGCGCCGACGGTGACCCTCCAAAGTTGGCAACATCGAGAATGATGATTTTTTTAAAATTTCGCGATAAATTTTTTTCACTCAAATGATTGCCCTGTCATTGTAAGACCACTTCGGCCGAAATACTTTTGTGACCTTATATATGTAGCTCTATATTAAGAATAATTAAAAGTTGATTTTAGCTTTGCGATTTGAGAATTTAACAAAGGAATTTAATTTTTTCAAATCTTTATCCCGAGTTAGTTTAATCGTATTCCCCGTTAAGATTTCTTATTAAAACAATAAAAACATTTTGAAGTTCAGAACAAAAACGGTTTTATCAGCAATACATGTTGCCACCTTTTAGGAAAACAATTGTTGCCACCATCTTAGGAAAAAAATGTTTTTTTCTAAGTTCACTAGGAGCACTTTATAAAATATCATAAATGAATCTTTGCTGAATTTAAAATAAAAATGAACATACACGAGGGGTTATAATTTTGAGTGTCTTCGACTACGCCCGAGATCAGATAGTGATTTATAATCGAAAATACTTAAACTGTAAAGATGTGAAACTTTTCAAAACTTATCTAATTACGGTTGGACAAACTTTTAGTGGTCAGTAGACTTTAATTCATAGATCAATTCACATCAGTGATCTTCAATGAAATCGAAGTCATGTGAATGACTGCTTTCATAAAATTGTTTAACAATCTTAATGTGCTGCGCAATTGTTTATGCCTTTCCAAAAGGATAATGGATTGAAGTTAAAGTGTGCATTATGGTTGGACCATTCTTAATCTCAAATTACTTGTCATCTTTTCATTCTCTTCTAAGAAAATCACTTTCCTTTATTGTTATTCAATCCTTCTAAACCTTTTCTTATGTAAAAGTCTTTTAATTAAAATCCGATAAATCATTAATAATGATTTCCCATTCACTTCACTGTTCTTCTTCTTTCTCTTGTGCTTAATCACTTAACACTTTATGCTAATTAAAGAGTAAACAATATTAAATTGGTCCATATTAATTTAAATAAAATATGATTAATCTACATTTACATTAACGTATACATCATATTTGATTACAAAACTTAAATGTTCAATTAATTAATTACAAGGGTTTGATAACCCCTCGTAACATATAATTTACATTAATTACACATACATATATACATAATATTTGTTAGGGATTTCTAACTATAAATTTAATTCAAAAAGGATTCTCATTTGTTTTTACAACAATATGGCCCATTTTTTGTGCAAATAAAGAGTGAGATCGAAAAGTATTAACACACATGTATATAAATTAAAGCGAATTAATTTACAGTTTTAATTTTCTTATTTTGAGTGAAGTAATTAATACAGTGACCGACAAAAGACTACGGACTGAAGGCGTCAGATTTTCTTCTAAAATGGATTTATAAAGTTATCAATTCATATTTCCCTCTATAAATAGCAACCTGTCCATTCCAGATGCTGCGATGGCACACCAAACCATGGTTTCAAGGCTGTATTAAGTTTACGCCAAACTTTGTCTCTGCCGTCACTACCAAATATATTATATTTTGATTCGTCGGTAAACAAACCCCGTTTCCAGAAGTCGATTCCCTTGTCAATTTATTTTTGGGCGAATTCCAAGCGAAGCTTTTGGTTTTTTCGCTAATAAGGAAATTTTTTTCCAAGCAGTTTAAGTGGACTCATTATGAAGTCTTACAAATGGAATGTTTTGTAAACATTCTTTGATGGAAATTTCAGTATTCATAGAGCTCATTAGAGCTCTTGGCCATTTCACGAACTTCTTGGAAATTTTGGCTGCTGTTGGGTCCTAAACTTTTCTTCAAAATTACTTCGACCATCAGCAACATAAAATTTTTGACTAGGAAGTTGTGAGAAATCTGCCAGAACATACGTTTCATCATCTATTATTTCACAGGAATATTTTTTTAGAAAACCGTGTTTTATTTTTGGCCACTAAATGTTTGGAATCGTTCTTGTCACAAACTTTTTGAGCTTTGTATGTCATTTAATATTCATAAGTTTTAACTTTTCGTACCAAACAGTCCGGGCACAGATCCAACCGGTCTGTTTTTATACCGTATGAAATATCACGTGAAAACGTGTGTTAGGAATTTTTCGATCACACTTCTTAAGGCGTAAAAATAAACTAAAAAATTTTTCCATTTTCGTTTAGGATGTTAAATCTATATTTTTATATAAAAAATTAATCTGTGTTTGTTTGTTTGTTTGTTTGTTTGTTTGTTTGCGACTTATAGACTACTAAACTAATGGACCGATCTAGCTGAAATTTTCACAGAATGATTCCGAAAGTAACATAGGCTATAAAACATTTTGATAGATTTTGGATTTTGGATTACTTTTCCAAGGATCTTTTTTACTGGCCAAAACGGATAGGACCATGGGGAGAGGTACCATCAACTTTATAAGGGCGGTAAAGCGCATCGGGTCTTAGCAAGTGTAAAATAAATATTGCTTTGCTATTAGAAGCTTGAATACGTAATTAAATATTGTAAAGAAAACACAAGAACGCTAATTAGTAGTTGCTCTGGGTCCTTTTGGATGTTTAACAATACACATATGTATGTGTAAGTATGGATGTTGTACTTAAAATCAATTTATGATTAATTATTTCATCCTTTTTTGTTGTACTTATAATAACGTAGTGATTAGAGGTTTACAAAATATTTTTGTAATTAAGGTCATAATTAATTTAACTGATTGCAAGTGCAAAATGTCAAAGAGAATAATAAATATTTAAAAAAATGTGTCATGCTACGCATTTTTAGCGTCTTACGAGAACAAGTGCAATCCTTTTATCCATCAATTCTATTTGAGGATCCATTTTATATGAAGACAAAATGGTGGAAAATTGTTTAAAATCAGTTCTACTTTGGATATGAAGTGTTTTCGATCATTTTCTGATAACGATTTTCGAAGTGAAGCGTAAAATTCTCTCGATTTCAATTCATATGGAAACCAATTTCCTTGATTTTGAATGTTTTCAAATAATGAAATGGCTTTGCTGAATTCTCCTTCTTTGCTGAATTCTCCTGATTAATAATAAATTTATTATATTTCTAGTTCAGTTCTAGTTTTAGTTCAGTTCTAATTTTAATTCAGTTCTAGTTTTAGTTCAGTTCTAGTTTAGTTCTATTTCAGTTTTAGTTCAGTTCTTTTTCAGTTCTATTTCAGTTCCATTTCAGTTTATAGTAAATTTAAATGACGTCACTTTTTTTACTTCGTATTCGACCTTAAACAACTATATATCTTTCCAGTAATAAAAACGATTTACCTTTTAATAGTGAAAGTGATATTATTTTATTTAACATTCACTCTCTCTCTCTCTCTCTCTCACTCTGTCTCCTCTTTCTATTTATCAAACCACCTTAAGTAAATAAATATTAAAAAAATATCAATTTCCTAATAAAATATTTATTGTTTTAGTCATTATAATTCTTAGTCATTAATTTATTGAAATATTGACAAAATAGTCTCATCACAAAAATAAAATTAAACAAAATAAACAACTAAAAATAAAAATACAACTTAAACTTTCACTTTTAAATCAACAAATTAATAACTTGTGCAAAAAGTAATAAAATCTATTCACGATTTAATATTACGAAAAAGAAGAAGGAAAATAACAATAACATTAAACAGCTGGAAAACCGAAAACCTACAACAAACAAAATTTAAAAGAGAATAAAAAAGAAATAAAACAACTAAAACAACATAAAACAACAGTGAAAACAAAAAGGAAAATTTCCAACTTGATAAAAATTACTTAAACAATTTCCACAAGTCTCCCTCTCTTAGTCACTTGTGCTGGTATTAAGAGAGACTAAAGTAAAGTGTGTGCGTGTGTTGCAGTATTTGATCCATTTATTAACAGTTTCTTAAAGGTTTTGACTTTGGTTATTAACAAATTGGTGCGTAAACGTTTTAACAATTTTAAAGAAAATATTTTTTTTATTTAATTTTTTCTCTTATTTTTTTTCTTTTGATATAAAAATTTCATTCACAGCAATGTGTATGTGTGTGTGCGTACATATGTGTATGTTTTATTAAATGTATTAATTTTTTTGTTATTTTTTCTGTTTCTTTGAATCTCTGTTTTGAATGTTCTTTTTGGTCATAATTTTATATTCATTTTTTCTTAAGAATAAAAAAAACGTCTTCTCTTTTCTTTGACTTGTTTTTTTGTTTTTGTATTTGTTTGTTTGTTTTATAATTCATATACATATATAAATATTTATATTTATATGTATTTTTATTTATATATATATTTCCAACCAAAAAAAAAAAGTTTGTAATGGTTGTTGTTGTTGATGGTGTGTGTTGGTTTGCTAATTGGTTGGTTGACTCTTTTTTCATTCATTCGTATAATTCGTTTGTTAGTTTATTCTACGTTTTGTTGTTGCTGTCTATGTGTAAGAGAGTGTGTGCAAAAAAGAAGAATAACCGTAAAACCGTAAGAAAAAGTGTATTAAAAAAATATAAAGAAAAACAAAAACAAAAACAACATGTTTATTAACAATTTATATATGAAAAAGAATTTGGAATTCAAAACATTTGTTTTTGTATTGTTTTTTTTTTTGTTCATATTGTTTCATTAAGGTCTTAATACCCTACACCACCGAAGGTGGTTGGAGTATTATGCGTTTTTGCTGATGTTGGTATCATGCAGAAAAATAAAAGTAATGTTACACCCACCATTTAGTATGCCATTCGATTCAGAATGATTTCCGTCTGTCCGGCTGGCTGTACATGTAAACGTTGTGAACTGTCTACCGGTCGCAATTTTTGAAATATCTCAATGAAATTTGATAATTATTATTATTTTAGTTCAAGAAATTGGCTGCGATCGGTGCAATATTTCAGGTACCTTCCATACAAATGTTTTTCCCCGAATGTGGTTTTAAGGTAATAAAAGTCTTTAATACAAAGCAATTTAAACGAAATTCGGCTCAAGTAAGTCTTATAGTATTTTGAAACATTGTTTCATAATATACGACGGTTGGTCCAGTATTTCTCTTAGGTTCCATAAAAACACCCTTCCAAATATTGCTTTTAAGGGCAAAAATCTTACATATATATTATACGAAGGGCGCTACATATTTTCTTGTAGCCCTAAAAAGTGGTGAAGAGGGTATTTTAACTTTGTCATTTGTAACTCATAAAGTTTATTCTTGCATCGGTCTGTTGGAAACATTCGCACGTCGAATTCAAAGAAAATTTGGCCAGGTTTTTGTCCTAAGCTGTTTCCATCGGTTCATCACCGAAAATGTTATAGACCGATATCTGAGATATTCTCAAAAGTTCGAAAAAGAACCTTTTCCTTTTTTTCTTTAACAAAGAGTAACTGGATTTAAACAAAAATTTCTTCTTTCACAATTTCTAACCATCTGGAATAAATATTATTAATTTGAATAATATCGGTCCATATTTTGCTATATCTGCCATATAAGGCTCCCTGGTAGACGCGTTTTAGACTATAAAGCCTTTAAATAAAGACCAATTACATTTAAATTCGGTACAATGAATTTCCTAATTATCTTAAAGAATTGTTATGAATTTGAACAATTTCGACCCATACTTCGTCTATATTTTGTTGTCAAGATTGCATTGACGAATATCGGTCCATGTTTTGCTATAGCTTTCATTTAAATTATTCTTTTGGAACTCGGCACAGTAATTGCTCTAACTACCTTAAATATATATGACTAGTTTGACAACTATCGGACAATATTTTGGTATGGTTCCCATTTAAGGCCCATTGTAAGATAGGGGCTTTAAAAGTCTATACCTCGGTACCAGTATTTATAGGTTATGACAAGAATATTTCACTGTGCAATATCTTCAACTCATGCTAATTTTTGCAAATTGAGTGTGGTGGAGGGTGTTTAAGATTCGGCAAAGTCGAATATAGCATTCTGACTTGTTTTATTTTATTCTTATTTTTTTATATTTGTTTTTGTATAAAATATTTGTTTTAATGTTTCATGTTTTCCTGTTAACAGCAACAATAACAATTTGCAAATGTTTCTCAAATGAAGGTGTGTTTGTGTTTTTCTTAAAATTTTATTTAACATATTTTTATTGTTGTTTTTGTTGTAAATATACATATTTAGCATGTTATATTTGTTAATTAGTAATTATGGTATTTAAATACAATTACAATTAATGTTTTAATTGTTAATTTCTTTTACTTTAAATAAAAATAATTAAAAATTAACATTTGTTTACATTTTTTTGAATGTAAACATTCTCTCTGCTTATTTTTAACAGTAAATAAAATTATTTGAATTTATTTTAAACGAAGTTGGCGTATACTTGATATAAAGAGAAACTATGTTATATTAATCATACGTATATGATTAACATTCATATTAAGTATACGTCATTTTAATACTTGTTATTATAAAATAATAATCATACGTATGTGAATTTATATGGAAAGTTGATTTAGGAATTCACCAACGAATTTAAGGAAAATTGTAAAATCTATGTACAGTATTGTTCAAAACCTAAGTAGTAGATTTATTTTATATTTAAATCAGGGACCGTAATTGTTATGACTTTTTTATAAAAAAACAACAAAAAGAGATGATAATAATTATTATATTATAGATATAGAATAGTGCGTTCAATCACTTCATCGGCACCAGGTATAACGTAGAAAGACAGTAATAAAATTTGGAGAACATACAGGATATAATTTATCGCCATCCAATGCATTGTAAGGAAACAGTGAAGATTTTATAGGCAAAAGTCAACGCAGCCCCTGTCTACAAAGTGTTAAGTGCAAATTAACCACTTAATCGATAAAAGGTATATCAAAGGAAAACAGTTAGTGTGCGATAGTATCATTATGGTAAATCGTTATACAATAGGCTACGGCCTGGAAAACTGGATACTGGTGTCTCTTTTTAAACTGTAAACGACAAGTTAGAGACAGTTACTTAAAACGTGGGGGAGGGTATTGAAGAAGTCACACTTACTTTTTTATATATATTTTTTATTATGATTCATAATATATATACAGATCTTTTGGGTTTAACTTTTTATATACTTAATGGGTCCATAAAACTTAACTCTGTCACCACTTGTGGTGGGGAAGGGGATCAACAAATTAACAATGAATTTTTTCTTTAATATTGAGTTTGTATAACGAAATTTATTTGTTGTTTAAAAATCCAATAATTTCTGAGAATTTATTCCATAAATTCATAAATATGAAATTACATAATATTTTTTTAATTATTTTATTTCATTTGTTATTATGAACAGTTTTTTTAATTGAATTTTCTTACATCAATTTTCCATTAAATTTATTATTAAATATTGAAAAAATTAAATAAATTTAATTTTCAATATTATAAATGGGAAAAATTTAACAATTTCAATATTTCAATTCTGGTTAAGTAATGAAACATTTTCAATAAAATTTATTTTACCAGAAACAGAACTCAACTCTTTTGAAATAGAAACATTGATTTACAGATTTTAATTTGCCAAAAAAATATTGATTTTCTTTTTTAAAAAATGAATTTTATTTATGTTTATTTTTTCAAAAAATATATTTCCTCTCATTTCTTTTTATGTTCTTAAGTTTTATGCAAAAGTTATGTATAAAATGTAAATGCAATATTTGTAATGTATATTTTATTATTACGTATGTTTGTATGTATGTGTTTGCTACAACCACATGCATAAATTATTTGATTTCAAAAACATTTATAAACACTTAAAAGTATTTTTGTAAAAAAAGCAAAGTACTCCTTAGATGTTATTGAATGGGACGTGGGGATAATTTTAATGGTACTTTTTTAAAGGGGGAAAAGTATTATAGTTCCTAGTTTAGTACTTTTTCAGTTCTAGTTCGGTATTAGTTCAGTTCTTGTTCACTTCTTGATCAGTTTTAGTTCAGTTCAAGTTCAAGTTCAGTTCTAGTTCAGTTCAAGTTCAGTTCTGGTTCAGTTCTTGATCAGTTTCAGTTCAGTTCTAGTTCAGTATTAGTTCAGTTTTAGTACCGCTCAAGTTCACTTGTAGTTCAGTTCTAGTTCCGCTCTAGTTCAGTTCGTGTTCAGTTCTAGTTCAGTTCAGTTTTTGTTCAGTTCTTGTCAAGTTCTAGTTCAGTTCTGGTTCAGTTCTAGTTCAGTTCTAGTTCAGTTCTTGTTCAGTTCTGATTCAGTTCTGGTTCAGTTCCGGTTCAGTTCTGGTTTAGTTCTGGTTCAGTTCTGGTTCAGTTCTTGATCAGTTCCAGTTCAGTTCTAATTCACTTCTAGTTCAGTCCAAGTTCAGTTTTAGCACCGCTCTAATTTACTTGTAGTTCAGTTCTAATTCACTTCTAGTTTAGTTCAAGTTCAGTTCTAGTTCACTTTTACTTTAGTTCTAGTTCAGTCCTAATTCAGTTGCAGTTTAGTTGAAGTTCAGTTCTTGTTCAGTTCCAGTTCTGTTTTAGTTCAGTTCTAGTTTAGTTCAGTTTACTTCTGGTCCAGTTCTAATCTAGTCTATTAATAGTATTGGTACTTTTACAAAGGTACCTTATAAATATTTTAACCTGGATATGGTACTTTATGTTGTTGTTAAAAGTGTACAATCACATTTTTATATGGATAACGAGATTTTTCATTATTTTCCATATTTTAACCTGAATTCTGTATTTTAATTTCCTAAATGTTTCAAAATATTTGAAAATGTTTTCAAATCCTGATCTTTTCAATTGTTGTAAAGTGTATTTAAAAATTGTGTACTTGTGTTTGAGGTTAATTTTTTAAAAAAGCTGTTATTGTGTGAAAAATTCTCTTATGTATGCACTTTTTCATATGAAATACAAACACATACACACATGACTTAACACACTCTTATTTTAAATAAAAAAAAGAAGAAGAAGAAAATAAAAATACATAATAAAAATGAAATGATGTGTGCACTCATGTATGTATTGTTAAACAATTATGTACTTTTTAACACATGTATATATATGTATTTACAATGTATGCGTTAATATTAAGGTGGCTCAGGTTTTTGGTCATATTAACAACCGTAAAAACTTTTATGCCTGTAAAAAATTGTATTGGTTCAGATGCAGTAATGGACCGATTATTGGCAGCTTTTTAAAAGGTATCGATTGTTGGTATAAACTTAAGGTCAACCCGAAAAATATGTTAGTGATGGTTAAAATTGGCGATTTGAACGCAGAAGAGAAGGGAAGACCTTGTTATCTTAAAGACTTTGAAGATGAGGAATTGAAAGCATTTGTTTATGCATTTTTATTAGAAGTAATAACATACATTTGGATTATTTGCAAAAGCAGGAATATTAGGGTCCTTATGAAATTTTGCCGAAAATGATTTCACATCATATTGCAGCTGTTAAGTCGAAGAGCATTGTGACCATATTACTCCATCATGCCAACCCTTCCTGATAAATTGCAAGATTGGTCAAAATCTGTGTGGGAAACAGTGAACGTAAAATTTCTCTCAGTTGTCGGTCTGTAACTTTTAATTTACTGAGCGAATTTTGCTAAATTTGAATAGAAAACAAGTAAGAACATATAGTCGGTCAAGCCCGATTATCTACCGAATCTCGGTTAAACATTGTGGTTTCGAAAAATTAATGAACGATCCTCGTATAATTTGATTTTCTGATTTATTCTTAAACTTGAAGTACATTATTGAGACATTAAGATTTATGTTAAATTTATTCATTTTAAAATGAATTTTTATTGGACGGGGTTTATATGGGAGCTACAAAAATTATGAACCGACCTTCGTATTACTTTGCACATAGATTTTTTCTTATATTTATCTTAATTTGACTAATTATTCTTAAAATACCAACGTATAAGTGAGATTTTGACTCTCAAAAGAGATATTTTGAAAAGGGGTTTGTATAAGACCTATGAGAAATAATGAACTGACCTTCGCATATTTTGGCATATCGCTATAGATAAGACTTACTTGTGCCCAATTTAAAACGCATTGAATTTGGAACTTTAATTACCTTAAAACCCCATTCCGGGAAGGACGTTTGTATGAGAGATACCCGAAATATTGGACCGAAAATGGTCAATTTCAATAGGCTTCGTTTTTAGGCCAAAAAAACAATATGTTCCAAGTTTTATTGGGATATTTAACAATTTACGACCTGTGTAAATTGGTAATTTCGAAGATAATTTTCTCAAATTTGCCACATTTATTTATTGTGATTTAAAGGAAACAATTAGATTGTGTTGTGTCCATTACTTGTCTTAGCTCCCACATAAATCCCCTTTTATATAGTTTTAAGCTTCTAAAATTTCTAAATTTCGACAAGAGATAAAATTTAGACAAGAGAATAAATTTAGACAAGAGTTCCGTTATATTTAAGAATAACTTTAATATATTGTATACGTCTGTGAGTGTATGTGTGAGTATTAGAGTTTCTCCTATTCGGGAGTTTTTTTTGTTCCCGGGAATTTTAGAAAAAAATCTGTCATTCCCGGAAATTCTCGGTAATAAATAAGAATGTCCTCCATTCAAATAGGATTCTAGGTTGAAGATATTATTTCCGGATTTTTAAAAATACTTTAAGTAATTGTATGAGTGAGTAATGAAAATTAAACTCTATTCTAGGTACCAGCCCTAAATTGAAGCTGCTATTCCGGAGTTGTTTTCTCATATAGGAGATATAGTAGAATGTGAATTAATATTCTTAACGTTTTTATTCCACCGTAAAGAGTTTTTTAAAGCTTAACAATCTTTTTCGGAATGGGACCTAATGTGGAGCCTATAACAAAATATGCACAGGTATTCGTTAAAATATTAAGATATATAAAAGATAGTGAGAAAGATAATTTGATCCTTTTTAATAGACCTTTTCCATTTATAAAAGTTTAATATGCTTAAGAAGGTCCTTGGAACTAGATCAAACAACCACAAATTTTTAAGGTTATATAAGTTTACGAAAACAAATGTATGATGAAAAATTTAGAAAATAGTTTTTAAAACAATATTACACTTTGATATTCAATTAAACCGATTTTGATATGTTTTCGAATGATGATATAGAACTGGTTAGTTTCAGTTTTAGATAACAGTCTATAACTATTTTTTTCTATTGGGATGATAACGCAGGTTTTAAGCATGGAACAATAACAGACAATCTGGCCAAATTTCTTTGAATTCTTTGATGATTCCTTTTGCAGTTATACAAATATGAAATATATTTTCTTTACTTAAATTAATTCCCGAAAAATCCCAATAGAATTTTCTCGAGATTTACAAGAATTAATTTCTCGGGGAAACCCCCGAGAACGTTTTCCCGTGGAGAAACCCTAGTGAGTATATATTTACTTGTTAATTATAAATGTATAAAATGCAAAACTTCCATAAATAAGCAATTTAAATTAAATACAGAATTCCCATTATAATTTAAATTTAAATTATTTTTAGTATTTGAAATTTATTAGAATTTTAGAATTTCCATTTTCTATTAATAATAAATTTTAATTGTAAAAACAATAAATTCAATAAAAATGTTTGGTGGCAATAAATTTTTAGTTGTCACACTGATTTTATTTAGTGGCCTGTAGTTTTTGTTAGTTTTTTTCTTTCTTTTCTTCGATACATAAAAATTTATAATGTTTTATTGTTTGCATAAATAAATATATAAAAAATATACATTCATATTTACATCCACACATACATATATGATATATATTATATATCAATTTCTTTGGCCTACAAAATAAAGCAAAAAATAACTATAATTAAAATACTGTACTGGGGGCGCCAAAATATGGGACATTTGCAATGTAGGATGTTGATTGTTATATACACATATAGTTACATATGTATATGTGTATATGTTATATAAACAGTTAAATCAAAAAAATTTCAACATACATATAAGTTAATGAACAAGAAACCACTAAGTTTACAGTTTTATTTTTTTTATTTACAAAAAAAGAGAGATAAATTTTTATAGTTTTAGTCACCAGTGATGAAATTTGGAATTTTTTCGGATCTTTTTTATAGTCCTTCCTATTTTTGCTGGAACTGATAGACTATTTCAGTTTAAAAACTATTACACTTAGACACCTTGTTTTGTGCTCTTCAATTCTCTTTTAACAAGAGCTTAATATCTCTTGATTGGCCTTAGTTCCAGGCTGTTGGGAAGATTTGTCTCATTTGGTACAAATACCATATTATTGTTCTTGTATCACACAAAGTCTAGTTTATCACAGTGACAAAATGCCAGGCAGCCTCTTTTGTAAATATTTCTTGATGTAATATATGGAACCAGTTGTAACAAATGATTCTTTTGCCGCAACTAAGAGCTTTTTGGAAAATTTTGACAGCTTATGGGTAACAAACTTTTCTTTAACATTCCCTCGAGAAAGTTGCAAAAAATCTGCCAGAACATATGTTTCGTCATCCATTATGCAGCAACAATTTTTTTTTCAAACTTGACTTCAATTTTCGAGCTCTGTTTTTGACCTCTAAACTTTTAGAATCGTTGCTGTCAGGAACGTTTTATGCATTGAAAGTTTTTAAACCTGCAATAGTTTTAACATTTCGTACCAAATTATCTGAGCACTAAGCCGGGTTGCTTTCCTACCGAACAACATGTGAACCAATTTTATGGCAGAATGCTTGGCCAACTTTTTTTAGCACCAAGTTGGGCTTTGTTGGAAATATTTAATAAAAATAGTAATTAAATATTAATTAAAAATATTAATTACAATATTTATATTCATTTCTTTGATATTAAAAATAACAACAGACATGTTTTACAAAGTTAAAATGTTATAGCCGGTCGAGCCCAACAACTACATTGTTGTTTGTAAATGATTGCAACGAAGATTTTATTAACTGCCCTCGCATAATTTGATTTTCTTATTTATGCTTATGTGTGCATTAGAGTATTATGATACTAAAATTTATGTGAAATTTATGCGTTCTTAACGAATTATACTGGATGGTTGTATGAGAGTTAGAAAATATTATGGACCGACCCCTGTATAATTTGGAACATCGTATTTTGGCTTATATTTATCTTAATTTGATTAAATATTTTTACAATACCCACGTATATGTGCGATTTATAAGCATAAAAGTGATATCTGGAGAGGTGTTTGTATGGGACCTCTGATAAATAATGGACCGACATTCGTATAATTTGGCACATCCTTTTAGAATATAATAAGAATTATTTTTACACAATTTGAATAAAATTGATTTGTATTTAGCCTAATTCCGTGGGGACATTTACATAAGGCCTTTATGAAACAATGGACCGATTATAACCAATTTTAAAAGACATTATCCTTGAGACGATGTGCCAAATTTCATTAAGATATTTTAAAAACTAAAACCTGTACTTTGTGAACAATTTTATATGGACAGCCAGCCGGACATGCATAAATCGACTCAGGAAGTGATTATGAGTCGAACGATGTACTTAAAAGTCGTTAAAGTTCTGCCCGTTACAAACATCTGCAAAAACGCATAATACCCCCACCACCTATGTTGGTTTAGGGTATAAAGAGTATAAAAAGTTTAAATGAAAAACGTGTGTTAAGAATTTTTCAATCTCACTCCTTATGTACAACTATATTAAATATGTTTTCTTTCCTTTATACAAATATTTTATTTAGTTTCTTTTTATTTGTTTTTATCAAATTTATTATTAACTTGTTCTACTTTTTTGTGTTGTGGTTAATTAAGAGAAAATATTTGAGGGAAAATATTTTGGGGGGAATAAAGTTTCAACAAATTTTAAATATTTTAATTGGTATTTTGTGATATTAAATTATATATATTTTTTTTTTCAAATAAATGTTTATTGATAAATTGATAAAATATTAATTTAAGATTTAATTAAATTTAATTGAATTTCTTGTAAATTTGATATCAGTAAAAATATTTGAATTAAAAATTTAGAAGCTTCCGAAATGTTATTTAATTGGTTTTTAATTTAATTGTTAAAATGATGTTTATTTTATATTTCAAAGAAAAAATATTTTATCTTTAATTTGTCGTTGTTGACATTTAAAAAAATAATTGAAGAATTGATTTAATTAATTTGAGTAAAATCGATAAGAAAGTGAAATCATATTAAATGTTAAAAAAAGACGAAGAAGAGTGTAAAAAAGTCTTTAATATTATGAAATAAGTATGTAGACGTATGAGTAATATTATTCAATAACAAGTATACGTAAAGGATGATGAACCTGTTTGATATAAAATTAATAATAATCTGTATATATAAAATAGGATGTATGTGTGTATGTATGTGTGTATGTATGTGTGTATGTGTGTATGTATGTATGTATGTATGTATGTATGTATGTATGTATGTATGTATGCATGCATTTATATATGTATGTTTGTATGTATGTATGTATGTATGTATGTATGTATGTATGTATGTATGTATGTATGTATGTATGTATGCATGCATTTATATATGTATGTTTGTATGTATGTATGTATGTATGTATGTATGTATGTATGTATGTATGTATGTATGTATGTATGTTGTATGTATGTATGTATGTATGTATGTATGTATGTATACCCGCAAGTAACATAAGCTTTAAAAAGTTCTGATAGGACTAGGGGAAGGGGTACCGCCAATACAAAGCAAATATTGATTACCGAATATCTAAAGAGCTATAACAGCGAGAGTGCTCAAATTTGGTACCAATGACTTCCTCAAGGAACTGTGGGATGGATAGGACATGGAGAGGGTATCCCCTTCACAAAAGTTATATCGATTTTTGAATATTTAAAGAACTTTAACAGCGTGATTTCATAATTTTGATCCCAAAAACCTTCTTAATGATTTGTTTTACTTGGGAAAAAGTTTGGACGATAAAGCCAGGGTTAGGGGTATCCACCATATAGGTTATCTGCTGCAAGATAACTACAATTTAGAACCATTATGTATCGGGTTTCGATTACGCTCAAAGAATAGTGAATCAAGTCATTTTTTTATACTGAAATGAAGTTTATACTCATATTGATGTAACAAATACATAGTTTACAAAAAAAGTAATCCTTAGGGGCAGGGATGGGATTGAAATATAGGTGAGATAAAACATATGATTCACATATTTTTGGCCACAGTCACTACAGAATAGAATGGTCTGGTGTCTGGTCGAACATTCTGGTGCCAAGTTGTTGAATCAAGGTACCTGAGGTGGTCAACTTTGGAGGGTCACTAACTATGCCCCTGACTATACAGGCTCAATTTTATTAAGATATCTTTAACGGTTCAAAAATTGAAGAATTATTTCTAAAAAAATCGATTTGGACACACTGTGCGAACATAACTAAATCAACCCAGATATTGATTTGATACATATACTTCTGGGGGTCTTAGATGATTCCACACGAAATGACAAACTTAATATACCTCCAATCACCACCTGTGGTGTTGGAGTGTTTAATTAATTCACCTCAATCTCAATCAGTGTAAGTTATTTCAAGGACTTTTGTTGAACTTATTTAAAAGAAAACTCTTTGAAATCGATACATCTTTTTTTCCAAATCTTTGCTTCATTCTTATTTGTCTTTAAGTAAATCTAATCTGAACTCTTAATAAATTGTTCAGATATCATGATGTAATTTAATAGAAAATAAAATATTTTTTCAACCTCCTGCTGTTTTGTTTCCTTTTGACGTTAATATTTCTTTTCTATTCGTCTTTTGTCTTAAATCGTATAACAATAAACATCCTCTTTGTATTCCCTTTCCTTTGCTATTCTCCGTTCCAAAACACATTTTGCAATAATAAATAAATAAAAAAAATTTAAAATTTAATTTTATTTATTTGTTTTTATATTTTTTTATTTCTCTCTTTTTTTTTGTTGTTTATTTCTTTATTTCAGATGAATTTTCATGCAAAATAAATGAAATTTAACTTAATTTTTCATCTTTCACATCCGGTTGTTTATTTTATTTCATTTCGTTTTGAGCTGCTACAAAATTTCCGGAGTTCAACAGCAGCGTAAACAACAACAATAACAATATAGAAAATTTGTTTATTGTTGTCACGGCCTATTGTTTCAAAGGAAGAAAACAGCAACAACAACAAAACCTCTCTTTTTTAAGCTTTATATGAGCGTTTGCGTTTTTGTCTCGTTTTTTTTTAACTTTTTCTCATTTTTTAACAAATTTGATCCTGGACAATAATACTAATAACAAAAACAACAACAACAACAACAAGAGAACTTAAGCGGTTACAAAAAAGAAAGAAACACTGAAAAAAAACAATGCGTTTGTCAATTGCTCGCATAAGTGCAAAATTGAAAGGATATAAAGGTTGGTTCTGTTTTCTTTTTTTTGTGGACTTTTTTCCTTTGTGTGTTCTTTTTTTCTATTCTCTTTTTGTGTTGCCGTTTTTATGTTTGTGTTTCTTCTTTTTTATGTGAGTTTTTTGGTTCTTGTATGTTATTTGTTTGTGTTTTAGTTGTTTTTGTTTTTTATTGTGTTTGTATGACACTTGTGGTTTTTTTCTCATATTGTTGTTGTTTCTATTATTACCGAGTTTTTGTTGTGATGTCCTCAAGAGATTCATAATTATTTAAGCAGTTTTTAGTGGGGTTTTAGACCTTAAGTTATTACATTAAGGCAACAGTGGTAATGAAATTAGGAACATTTTGAATATAGAAATGAGGTTGAAAAAGTATTAACATACGCTCGGACTACTGTTTGCAAAAATGGATTATTTCTCTCTTAAAACAAAAAAAAAGTGTTGTTGAGTTGTCATAAATGGGTGCTATAGGAAATTATGGAGCAACCTCAAAAGACTTTGTGCTTGGACCAAAATAACGATAGATATTTCGTCAAGATATTTTTGCTTACTGTTCTTATATCACCAGCTTTACATGGAAATGTAGTCGGACATTGTTAAATTGACTCAGGAAGTTCATCAAGTATGAATATATAAGTTGAAAAATACAAAAAGAAAAATGAAAAATTAAAAAATTAAACAGATTTTTTTTTTATTTCGAAAAAATTTCGATGTCAAAAAATTAAAAGAAAAAAATTGTGATAAAATTTGATTGTAAATAAATTTTTACAAAATTTCGATATCGAAAAATGTAACAAAATTTCTATAATTTTAAAAATTTGTTTAAAGAAATATCTATAGGTAGTTTTTGGACAAAATTTCTTTATAAAAGTTTTATAAAATCAAAAAAGGTAAAAAGTTTCTTAAAAATAATTCGTTTTGACAAAAATTAATTATTATTTTTCGAAAAAAAAAAAAAAATGAAAAAATACTTAAAAAAACTGAGAACATAAACAAAAAATAATGTAGAATACACTTTTTACATAGTAAGTTTGTTTGGGACAAAACTTTCAAACAAAAATTTTTGGGACAATTTGGAACAATTTTTATATGACATAAAAAATGAAATTTTTACATAAAAAATAAAAAAGAAACTGAAAAAATGTCTATGCGAAAAGAAATCATAAATTTTGAGACAAAATATTCATACAAAAAAATTTTGGAGAAAAAATTTTTAAATTTACCAAAAGTTTTTTTTAATAAAAAAATTTTCTAAATCATAATTTGTGCCAAATTTTCAATGGATTGAAAACTTATTTTTTTTTCATAAATCTTATCATAATCTATTAATCTTTTTTATTTATTTCGAAATTTTCTTAAAAAAACATCAAAATATTTTATAAAAAAATTTTGTCAAAATTTGCTATAAAATTAAAATTTCCTATTAAATAAATTCCAATTAATACCGCTGTCGCTGGGTTTACAATATTTGGCCAAATTTAATTTAGTTACCTTTGTCAAACATGTCATTGTCCCAGCATCAGTACCGTGAGAACTTGTCCACTGATAGAAAACCTACTTCAGGTAGAAGGAAACATGATATTTCTAAAGCCAAAAGATTAGAAATGCCCGAAATATTGGTACAAAAAGTAAAAGCTAATGCAAGACTCAAAAAGTTCCTGACAAGAACACTGTTAAAAATTTGGAGGACAAAAGCAGTGTACTGAAATTGAAGTTTGTTGCAGTTAGAATCGAAGCAATCAATATGTAGTTGCGACAAAAAACCCAATAATTTTTTCCAAAGAAGACTGCATCTTTTCATAAAATTTCATAATGTGTCCATTTATTATTGGCCTGACTAGACATCCTGTCACTATGGCAAAGAAGCCCATGAGTGGTACGAAAACAATATTGTGGTATTTTTAGCAGTGGACTGTGCTCTTTATGAAATGGTGAGCAAAAGTAGATATATTTTAAACGGAGGTGAACTGCCTGTTTGAGCAGAGTGGCAGAAAGCTCTATGAAAACGTGAGTGGAAAGGTTTCCGAAGAAGGTTCAAAATTTCATCACTTGTGTTTAAAAAAATATTTTTTGTAATTGTAAATTTTCAATCAAATAAAAATTTAAAAAAAAAAAATTAATGTATGTTAAGAATTTTTCGATCTCACTCCTGATATTAAATAAAATTTTCTTAACAAAAATTACCCCATAAACTAAAATGTTTCTCAAAAATTCTCATCAAATTAATTAAAAAAAATCCTATAAACGAAAACTTGTTTAAAATTTCCTATAAAATATAATTTATAGTAAAACTGCAAAATTTACTTTTGAATGAAAATTCTATAAAAGAAATTTTAAAAATATTCTTTTATATGGAAATGTATTTAAATAAAATTTTTAGTATTTTTCCTATAAAATAAAAATTTGTAAAACATTTGCTATAAAATTATTTTTTTTTAATTTACTTTTAAACGAAGAAATACATAAAAATAAAATTTACTATAAAATTATAAATTTTCAAAAATATCCTGTAATAAAATTTTACATCAAATTTTTTGCTATAAATTAAAAAAAAATTGTTTCAAATTTCGCATAAAATGAAAAAATCCTCTAATCGTCCAAAAAATAAAAAATTATCATAACTTTGCTATAAAATAAATTATAATGCCAAAATTGTCCATGAAAAAAAAAAACAAAAATAATTTTTCCCATAAAACATAAAAATAGAAAAATTATTTCTAACTAATTCCGTCCCACTGTTTACTTGTGTGTGCGTGTGTAATAATTATCTGAAATTAGTATTTTTCCTAATTTTTGTTTTCGGTCGGGTTCATATTTACTTCATCGCCTTTGAGTTTTAACTGTTTTTTTCTTGTTGATTTTTTTCTTAACCATTTCTGGCTAATTATACCCTACACCACCGTAGTTGGTTGGGATGTTATGCGTTTGTGCTGATGTTTGTAACATGCAGAAAAAATTTTACAAAACCCCCTTTTTTAGTATACTGTTCGACTCAGAATCACTTTCTAAGTCAATTTTGTCATGTCCGTGCGACTGGCTGCCCGGATGTCTGTTCATGTTAAAAGTGTGAACACTCTCCAAGTCGCAGTTTTTGAGATATCTTGATGGAAGTGTTAATTTTTTGGCTCAAGAACTAAGCCCATTGGACTTGGTCGTGTTCGATCTAATTTGTCAGGTAGCTACCATACAAATGTCCTCCGGGAATGAGGTTTTTAAATGAGTTTTTAAATATAAATTTTAACGAAATCCAACAAAAATAAATCTTATGATATTATAAATTGATGTGCCAAATTATGCAAGGGTCAGTCCATTACTTCCCATAGGTACCATACCCCCAAGCCCCCTTTTAAATATCACTTTGAAGATCCTTAATTGTATTGAAAAAGTAATAATTCAAATTAAGATAAATATAATCGAAAATCATTGTTCGAAATTATACGAGGGCCGGTCTACCATTTCATTTAGCTACGAAATAACTCACCAAAAAAAATCCGTTTTAAACGCATAAATCTCACATAAAAGTCTGTATCACAAGAATGAATTTCTAACTTAATCATAAATCAGAAAACCAAATTATACGAGGGTCGTTCATAAATTTTTCATAGCTGTCATTTGCAATCACCAATGTGATGAAGGGTATTAAAGAGTCGTACTTAACCGACTAAAAGATTTTCAACTGTTTTTTTTTTGCTTATTTTAAGGGGAATATTTATTTTTGGGTATGTTAGTGTGTGTGTACGTGTGTATGTGTGTCTGACTGCCTGGCTGGCACTAACTGTCTGTCTATTAAATTTAACCCAGTCACCATCTGTTAACAAACAGCAGCAGCAGTTAAATTTAAGAACTCATTAGTTAGATAATTGTTGTTGTATATTTGTTGTAATATAATATCACATATATTTGTTATAATCCTAAAACCACTAAAATTTTCTCTCAATGTTAAATATAATTTTATGAAAACAACTTAATCTCTAACTGGACAACTTAAATGAGGATAATTAAATTTTCTTTCTGAACATTTAAGAAATTTTCTTAGAATTCTTATTTGATTTGGGAGTTAATGGATTTTCATTTTGTTTTGTCTATAAATTAAGGATAAAAACATGTCATTTTTCGGAATATCCTTGTACTCAATATAAATGTTGTATGTTTACAATTAAATAAATATGTATTTGTGTTAGTGTATGTATGTATTATTTGTATTAATAGAGTTGTCTATTAAATGTTTGTCTTTTGTACAAATTACAAACACACATATATTTTATATGTAAAATACATTTTATTGTTGTTATTGTATTTTAATTTTGTGGTCTGTGAAAAGAAGTTTATTTTATGAAATAAAACAAATAATAAATATTGAAAAAGAAGAAAAGAAAAAATACGAATTAATATCGTATTTTTAATGTGAAATCAATTTAAAACGTGCGTCACATCATAACTAAATAAATCGTGAAGATTAAGGTAATGCAGAGAAAAAGAGGAGATACTTGGAATTTAGCCATAATAATTCAAAACAAATATTATGAATAAACAAGTAAAAACTAAAGTCGTTCAAGTCCGACTATCAAATACCCTACACCACATTGTTGCTAATAAATGGTAGATATCAAAAATTATTGATCGATCCTCCAATAGATTATGTATATAGTAGTATAGTAGTATAGTATATAATAGCTAAAACCCTATGAGCTTTGCCGTTCTTATAAAGTGATCGGTAGCCCACCCAATGGTTCTATCCGTTCTACATTTACGCCAGTTAAAAAAGATCATTAGGAAAGTAATTGGAACCAATTTGAATACTCTCGCTTCTACAGTTCATTATATATTCGATAATTAATATTTGCTTTGTATGGGGGACACCTGTCCCTATAACCCTATCTGATCTTCATTCTGTCCAGTAAAATAGTTACTTAAAAATTTATTGGGACCAAATTTAAAAAATTCTTGGTGTAGTGGTTCTTTAGATATTCGATTATCAACATTTTCCTTGTATAGAGGGTACTTCTCCCCCTGATCCTATCCGTCCTTCATTTAGGTCTAGTAAAACAGACGATTGGAACTTAATTCGAAAATTCTCACTGTTATAGTTTTAGTTGTCCTGTATGGAAGCTATCTATCCCATTGATTCTATGCGTTCCATATTTTGTCTTGTAAATAGTTCGCTTGAAAAGTTATTGGGACCAAATTTGAAAATTCGATGAAGTGGTTCTTTAATATTCAATAATCAATAAACAAACAAACTCAGAAAAGGGGGAGCTAAATTATCGACGTTACAAACTTTAGCTCAAACGCATTCTAACCCAACCACCTATAGTGGTGTTGGGTATAAAATTCATCTAACTTATCTCCAAAAATTGTGTCCTAAAATATATATGATCGTCAATTGTTCTTTGAAATTATTCCTTAATATTTGAAATTAATTTTTATTTAATTGATTGCTAAATTAAGGGTTTATAAAATATATGTATCTGGATCGGTTTAGCTATGACCATCAGTCACATTTACAATACTTGACAGAGCGCAATATTTTTTATAGTACTGAGAAGTTTCCTATTTGAAACCAGCAAAATGGGTTCAATATAAAAAATGATATATAATTTTGTATACCCTAAACTACCGTAAGTGGTTGGGGTCATATGCTTTTTTGCCGTCCGTCTGTCAGGCTCTGAAAACTTTACAGGTTGCATTTAATAAGATATCGTGATGAATATGGCATATTTTTTTGCTCGGGGACAAAGCTTGTTGAAATTTGCAATTTCAGCCCAATATTTAAAGTAACTCCCATACAAATATAAGCATAAATAGATGTGCGAAATTATACGAGGTTTGGTCCACAATTTCATCTGGCTCCCATATAACCCCCTAGAAAAGTTCATTTTTAAAGCTTAATTTTCACATAAATATTAGTGTCGCAGTAACTTTAACTTAAGAATAAATCAGAAAATTTAAGTTATACGAGGTTCGTTAATAAATTTTTTGTAACTACCATTTATATTCAACATTATTGTTTAGGGTACTATATGATCGAACTTGATCGAATATAACATTTTTACTTGTTTTGGATATAATTCTGCAACTTTGAATCATTTTTTTATTTTAATTCGATTATTAAGAAATATAATATAGTAAATGTTTATTTATATTAGGGAGGTTGGGTATTAAAGTAGAGTTTCTCGATTTATGTATTTAGCAATATTTTGAGTGAGTTTTATTTAATTATTTTATTTAATTATTAATTTTCAAGAAAAATTAACAATAATTTTATGTTAATTTTTTGTTTCTTATTTCTCACCCTTAATGTTCTTTAATTTTTTTGGATACCCTTATGTGGTTACAAATTTAAACCCTCAAATGTAAAATTTTTTTTTATTTAAATCTTATCAGATTGAAATGTCGAAATGTCAAAGGTTTTTCTAATGTTGATTTTTCAAACACAAAATTTTTATCATACAATGAGGAACAAAAGTAATCAAACGATTAACGGCGTATTAATTTCCAGAAATTAACATACATATGGAGTAAGGGATTTAGAAAGCCTGATTTAAACTGTTTTTCCAAATTTGTTTATATCGGTTCAGATTTTCTTTTAAATTTGGACTTTGGAAAACCTTTTTTAATTTAAAGGAAATTCGATAAAAACTTGAAATGAGATGCATTTAGATATTTAAAACTGTCTCAGAAATCTGTATATAACTCTTTTACTTTGGACTGGTTTTGCTGGTTTTAAGTAGCAAACTACTTGAGGCAATAACAAGTAAACTGCCCATTTTTTCGGGAATTCGCATTATTATTATGATCGTGAGAATATTTTCAGGCAGATGGATGAACAGACGATCAAATTGTTTCTGATTTTGATAAAATGTAAGAACATATATACTATATGGAGTCTCAGATGATTCGTTCTTGGCGTTACACCCAGAATGACAAACTTTACCTTTTATCACCACTTGTGGTGGTGAAGGGGTCTATACCCTCCACCGTTACTTGGAAACCTTAAAATAATCAATCGATTATATAGGTCGATTCATGGGTAATTTAAAACTTTCACAATCAACGAAGAATGATCAGAATACTTGACCAGACTTGAAACCATAAGCATTCATCACAATTGTTCTGAATTATTCATAAATATTTTATGAATAAACTTTTCTTTAATAAAGGACTGTGAATTGACCTCCATTTTTTGATTTTAAAGTGGGCAAAATTCTTTCAACAAAAACTAATTTCAATCAATATTTGACAAATAGTCATTTTGACTACTTTTTGACAATATATAAAGTTAATTTAATAAAACACAATTTTATAAAGTGTATGTTTACTTAAGCATTTCACTGTATCTAAATATCTATACAGTTGATCCTTATTTTTCCAATCATCAAAAAATAAATTCCCTTGTTAATATTTAAATAAATTTATGAAGGTTTGAGGGCAAGAAAATGTACTCAAGAAGGTGTCAAAATGTTAAATTGGAAATATTTTACATGTATTTTTTACACACATTGACATTTGCTGTAAATAATATAATTTATTTATTTATTAGTTTATCGAATATTTTCAAATTTGTGTTGTAAATAAAATGTTTCTGAAAAAAAATTACATCATCTCACAAAATTTGATTAGATGATGAAGATTTGTATTTAAATAAAGTCAAAGAAAGAAAATTTATATTTAATTTAAATATAAAATTTTATTTACAAAATAACTTGAAATTTTACAATTTATTTCAAGTGATTTTTTCAAGCGATTTTTTAATTTGGTTTCTGGGAAATAAAAATAAAATAAATTTATTTATATATAAAATGGGATGTATGAATGTATGTATATATGTATGTATGTATGTATGTATGTATGTATGTATGTATGTATGTATGTATGCATGTATATTTTTTTTGTATGGTGCTGCGGAACTTTCGTTAAGTATTACTTCGCGGACCTGGTTAGAACTTAAGCTTTCTCAATTATCCTATTCCTCCTTCCTCCTTTCGCCTCTTCTCCGCCAAACCCAACTCAAGGTTTACTTGGGTAATGAACTGGCTAACCGGATTCCAATTACCCTCTGAAGAAATCATGACTTTTAACATGTTATTCGCATCAACACTCGTTCCAGTTTCACACTCCGTCTTAATACGTCTTAAGTTCCCAAATATTGAGCATCGAAATGCCACATGGTCAGGATCCTCCTCCACTTCCAAACATATCGGACAGTTTGAAGATTCATCATATCCTATCTTATCAGAAAGCTTCAGTATCCTTCGTGGCCTGACAGAAATTGAGTAAGGTGATAGTTCACCTCCCCACGTCTACGTTCCATCCACATTTTTATATCCGGTCTATTAGTCTATGCATTCATTGCGTTATTGGAGTACTCTGCCAGTTTGCTTATGTTCTGTCCCGTTCGCATTGTCTCCTTTCTCTTTAAATTTCCTGTAGACCCTGCCCAAATAGGCGCTGCATAAAGCAATATTGAAAATGTAACTCTAGAAATCAGTAGCCGTCTACTTTGTCGTAGTCCTTCAACGTTGGGCATGATTCTACTAATTGCACTATTAAATGCATACTTCATATGGTCACAGAAGTTTAGCTTATCGTCAATCATAATGCCCAAGTATTTTATCACAATGCTCGACTTGATAATCTCCTTGCCAACCTTAATATTAAATAACTCTCTTTTCCAGCGGCTATTTACTAGTACTGCTTCCGTCTTATGATCAACTAGTTCTAGTTCTGTCGTTTGCTTGCACGTATAACGACGGCAATATCGTCAGCAAATCCGACAATCGTAGTTTCCTCAGGTATATCCAATTACAAGATTCCATTGCTTTACTGTACAACATGTAGGACGATTAGGATCAGAAGAAGGAGTAACCCCAACTAATAATTATTTATTATGGTGAAAATGTAGAGCAGATATTACCACTGTACTTGTTATATAAATTTTGCAGATAAAATTCATAAATTTAGCCCCAATAATTTTCCGGTAAAACAGTTATACGTGAGAAAATGGATGGTAGATGTGAACATACAAAGAAGAAAGGAGAGCCGATTACTAATCAGCGAATAAATTATTGATCCAAATTTTATCATTTTCCTTAAAAACAGTTTTATTGGAAATTTTTTAACATACGACGTGATTTGTGAAACTTATTTTGCGAGATCTAGGATTTAGAACAATTTTAATGCAACAAAGCGCACCGGGTAAAGTCTAGTTTATTATACTTAAATGTAAAGAAAAATATAAAAAGTCTTTTTAAGCTTTTTTCTCCTTTTAATTGCAGTAAAATAAATTTAATGTTAATTCTTCTTTTCTTCGTTTTAGCATCTTTTTTAACTTTTATCAGTTTTACAATCTCTAATTAAAGTTTGCAACAAAAAATGCAATTAGCAATTACAGACAATATACAAATTAACCCTGAAATAAACCGCAATATGTTCTAGAAAATTTTCCTTTTTATTATCTTTAATATCCTTAAAACAGAGAAAATGTCTTTTTCTTTGAATGAGACGAAAAAGATATAAAAGAAAACCACAATCTGATTAGAAAACTGGTTTTTAAAATTTAAGTTAAAATATTTAAATAATTGTTGATTTTGTGGAAAAGTACTGTAATAATTTTTATCCTTTTCAATTTTGTATAAAAAACAAGTGCAAAAGTTATGTAAACGGCGAAAGTTTGAAAATAATGAAAATTTTGGTTTCAAAACGAGTTTTTGGAAATATTTCTGTAACTTTTGAACCGTTTAAGATATTTCAACAAAATTAAAAATGGTTATAGCCGAGGTATTCTTGCGCTGATTTAGAGGATAAGAGACTAACAGCTATTCACGGTTAAAAGTGTAACCTTCCAAAATTGATTTAATCTGGTATTTTTGGAAATAATTCTGTAGCAATTGAACCTTTAAAAATATCTCAACAAAATTTAACGTGATTATATAGACTGTCGGTTTTTCAGGCTCCCAGAGGGTAACCTTTCAAAACTGGTTATATCGGGTATGTTGAAGTTTTGAAAAACGATATTTTGTAAATAATTCTGCATCTCTTGACCTACTTTTGAATGTTCATTTGAAATTTCTTTTAAAAAATATCTAAACTTTTCAAAGTTCCAGATTTGTTTTATATTAATCTTTATTTCAAGTTTGTATGTCCAATTTTTGCTCCTTCCGATCAATTGGAAATCACCTCAAAAATATCAAATTAAAATTTGTTTAAAAAATATTCGGAAGTTTCAAAATACAAACTTTTTCGCAAAAAAAAAAAACTATAAATGAGGTGACCAACTTTTGAGGTCCTCCTCTGTCACCAAGATAATTTAAGAACTCGAATTCTTCCAAATCAATTGTAAAACACATCAAGAATGTTTATTTGAAATTTTATTAAAATGTACCCAGGAGTTTGGGTTTTCGTGCATAAAGAAGGGAAGTGTGCAGTTATCATATCTAACAAGTACTTTAAGAATCACAGTTTCGAATCTAAGTGCAGGCAACTAGTTTCCACGTTATTATTAAAATTTTTGATTTATACGAACAACGTTAACAATGCAACACCAAATAATGCTAATTAGTTAGGGGAAACGAAATGCATTACAGCACATATAGAGGGCGTTGTTCTTGGTAACGATATATACAAAAGTTTGGGCATTTGTACCTAAAAGAGGATTAGTGCCATCATCCCACCTTCTAGGGAAATAGAGGGAATACAAATTAGGGAAATTCCCCACAACTACAGTACGCATAGAGGGCGTTGTTCTTGGCAACAATATATACGAAACTACATTATCCACGAACTTAACTGCATTACAAATATCTAAAGAAATTGAAATCAAAACAGAATAATTAACCTCTACAGCGACCTTTGTTTATGTCATGTCAAATGCTCCGTGTAGGAACAGGAAGAAAAATTATATAATATATATATTGTACCTCTGTTGAACTCGTTATTATTTACTCAGGTCCAATGCAAATGTAAATACCCGCTGACATATTGTTTTCCATAATATTTCTTCATTATATTTTTCGATCTGATACATTCGATTTTGAAATTTGGTTCATGATAATCATTAAGGACATAATGACAAAACTTTTGAGATTAAGAATGTTCCATTCACAGTTATAATTTTTTCTCTTAGTCACCATAAAAATCCTTTAAATATTAATAACCTAAAAATCTCTATGAACTAAAAAAAAGAAGATTCCACTTCAATTAATGTTCATATTTGTTAAATAGTCCTTCCTGATGCTTATGGTTTAATTAAAATGACCTCAATATATGAACAGAAAAAAGAAAAAGTCGTTATATGTCAATGCGTATCTCTCACATACATGAGTGTATGTATGCATGTTTGCTTGTGTTTTTAAGTTCTTTATAAGGACACATGATGTTTAATGTTTAAGTGTCATCGTCATTTCACTTCCGTTTTTATATCAAAACGACAACATGACAAAACGAAATGAAACAAACGAGAAAAACTGGACAAAAGTTAAAAATGTTTAGTTAAGCATAAATTAATGTGTTTTATGGCTCCTCTGGATGAATAAAAACATTATTCTACCATTTCTATGGATTCGTGTTAATGCGTAATGTTGTCATTGCGTTTTGTTGTTTGTATTTCAAGGATATTTAAAACAAACTACTGTATTGAGAGGATATAAATTTAAAATGGATTTGTTCAGGGTTTGCTACTGAAAATTTAACATGTATTTTTTACACAGTTAGAAACAAAATGGTTAAAGAGCCCGGAATGGAGTTCTTTAAATGAATATTTAAATTCACCACCTTTTTAAATTTTTTGGTAGCGTAGGGATTGAACCGGTTTTGAGGTGAAGCAAGATTGAACTAAGAAAACTTTTGTTATCCTGTTAGGAAGTATTCCAGTAAGATCGTCCTGTACTGATCAAAACTAATAAAAGTCAGACATATCAAAGTCTGATCTATGAAATATGAGGTGGAATAAAATTACCCAATAGTTTTGGTCGAATGTTGGCATAGGAGCTCAACATAACTCACTGTTGGTGTTTGGTCCATCTTTGTTTTAGTTCCTTTAACAATCTTTGAATTTTTATAGAAGCCGGAAGTGCTTGATCTGCTGTAACTAAACTCTGGTATTGTGCAGTTTCGTTATTGTTTGGAACAATCCCCCTCTGTGTGTAGTGGTGTGAAACTTTGCTCAATTTTTACTCCCTCTCTTTTCCCAGGAGGCAGGACGGCGCTACTAAATGAACACATCCGGTGTTTATCTGTTAATGATTTCCATATTCATATAAAGTTGGGTTTGGCCAGGAGACTTCTAGGTTATGAAGGAGATGAAGCAAGTCACAATTTTAATATTCGAACAATCACATTTACAACCAGGAATATTTTTTAGATTTTAGATTCTTTTAGAGATTCTTTTTAGAGATATTTAACCGCTATAACATATCACCATCCAATTGTTCTTATGAAGTTAAGTTATGTCTCTTGTCCGATCCAATATTCTGGACGTTTACGGTTTAATAATCTCATCAATTAATCAAATATCTTCGGTTCAGAGTTTCATAACCCATTATTAGTAACGTAGTGCAATTTTAGAAAAATAAAATAACTTTCCGGTTCCACCAAAAATAGTACATTATCTTGACCATTTAATATTTGAATAAAATATACTTTTTGTTTATGTTAAGCATTTTTTATATTTCGATTGTTTTCTGAGCATGGGAAGCGTTTAAACATTGTACATGATAGATGTCGGTGACTTTTAGCCATGTGTGTACGTGAAAAATATCTGTTTTGTACAAATTTCCATAAATAATCTGCTTAAAACCTCTGATGCAAATTAGTGTATTTTAATGTAATCTTCTAATTATAACAACTTTCAACTTTCAGTAGTTGAAGTCTACAAGGTTATTCCCTGCAAAACATATTTTAGGTACGAAATTCCATAGATTTATTTAAATTTTGGATTCTAACGAATTCTGGATTGTAATGATAAATATTTACCCTTCAAATTACCATATTTGTTATTACAGAACCTAAGTATATCTGATGGTTTTGGTTGGTTTTAGTCCAATTGATATAGTAATCACTTTTGTGGCTAACTGTATTTTTAAGACCAACAATTTTGCCTGTAGGGGACAATCGTTTTAATTTACCATAAATTACTCCAACAATAAATATTTTTTTAATTATTTTAAAAATAAATTGTTAGATTTTCAAACTTCATTTTGCTATAAAATTGCTCATTTGTATAGGCGATACCCCTCCCCTTGTTCTTATCTGTCCTAGGTTTTATCTAGTAAAACCATTTCTTGAGAAAGTTGTCGGGGACAAATTTGAGAACTCTCACTGCTATAGTTCTTTAGATATTGGGGGGTACCTTTCCCCCTGATCCTATCGGAATTTTTTATAGCCGTTACATACATACACACTTTCTATTTTATATATTATATAATATAAAATAATACTCTCTCTCTCTCTCTCACTGTTACTTTTATTTCCTTTTACAATCAATAAATATCTTCCATAATCTTATTACATTCATTCCCAATTCAATCACTTCATGTCGAAATTAAATTAAAAAAACTGTTTTCTATAAAAATAACCTTTTTTACACAAAAATTTCATTCACAATCAGAACATAAAATTATCGCATTTCAAAATTTCATACAAATCTTCTACTGAAATCCTTGAAATCGTCCTCGCAAATTCGTAACAAACAATAAATAAAAATTACCTTCTTCATTTTGGTGTTTTTTTATTTTATTTTCCATTATTTTTCTTTTGTTAGAATTTTCCTCACATTAGTTGTGGGAGAAGGAAGAAAAAGAATCAAAATAAAAATAGTAAAAACCATCTGAATTTATAAATAAATAAAATGAATTCCATTCAATCTGAACAATTCAGTCAAAGACATATTTACTTGAATAAGAATAAAAGAGGAGAATACAAGAGATAAGATAATGATAATAATAAATGAATAAAAATATTTTTTATTTTAAAATATTTTACTTTTATTACTTCATCTATTCACCAAATTTCATATAACAGTTACAGAGATATGCGATACTAAATATTTCGTTTGCAATGGGATACAATTCCCACGTTCTACACTGAACCAAATGTCATCGGTAATATTAACGAAAACTTTTCATAAATTTTTAACGAAAAAAAATGTGTTAAAAAAACAGATTTTTATTCTAATAAACAAAGTTTTTCTTCAAATTGAAGAAATTTCGTCAAATATATTAAAATTTCGACATTGCACTATTTTTAGTTATCGATTACGTTTTCTACAATATTTAATTATTATCTAAAACCCAATTTTACCCGTCGTGTCTTGCTGAACAAAAGTTCTCCTCAGTCCTAGATCTCGAAAGAAATTTCAGAAATTACAAATCGACGTGTATTAAAAAATTTAATTGGGACCAAATTAACGCAGTAATAGATCTATAGATATTCGATCTAATCTATTTTTGATTTGTATGTCAGCTACTACACCCCTCCCTATCCGTCTTACATTTTGTCCAGTAAAACAGTTCTTTGAGAAAGTCATTGGGAACAAATTTGAAAATTCTCGCTGTTACAGCTCTTAAAATACATTATAATCCATTATATGCTTTATATGAGGAGTACTCCTTCCTTTGGTCCTTAATAAATTATTTATTAATGCATTACAACTGTTTAACGTAATTCTTTTCTCAATTTAACTAAAATTTCGTAAATTTAACTTAAATATGACATTTTAATTGAACAATATTCATCAATTTGAATAACGTGTTATTTGAATTGAATAATATTTATTAATTTTTTTTCGTCAATTTGAAGAATTTACGTAAAATTAACGAAAATGTTTGTTATGATGTATAAAGGTTTCGTTGGCTGATAATCAATTTTACGTCCTTTTCCGTTATATTTACTACCTTTTTTGGTTCAGTGTATTTGCAAATTTTGTGTTGTTAAATCACTGTTCATGTTGCAAATTTCTTCAGATTTTCCATATTATTTATATCGTTTCAAGAAAACATAATTGAAAATAAACCAAAATATCTGGTATTTCTTGTATATAACAAAACAACCCTAATGAGTCATCAAATTAGTGAGTTTTTTGGCTATAACTTTTTTTCTACTGAACTCATTTTGATAATTTTTAGAATGTCAACTGAATGTTATGACGATTTATAATCGATAATTTATAAAGTTCTTCGCTTTAATTTACAAGTTGTCTTAGATATTGGTCTAAATCTCTTAACGTTCGGAACCGACATTGTTGGTTTTAAATAGGAAACTTCACAGGACTTTAGTAAATATTCAGGCCAGAGCTCAATTTCATTGAATTATTTTAATTATTGCGAATGTGAGCGTGCAATAAACAGAAAGATAGACAGACAGACAGACGGACATATACATTAAGAGGGGTGAGATGATTCCTTCTTAGCATTATACATATGGAATGACAAAGTTAATATACCCTTTTCACTACCCGTTGTGGTGGAAGGTGTAATAATATCAGTAATTTAAAATTATCAATTTAAAACTGCTACAGAGTAAAAGAAAACAATGGACCGATGCCTTAAGCAGACATATAGACAAAGCTGCACAGATTGCAGGAAGCCCTACAATAATGAAAGAAATAAAAAACAAACATGTTTAAAAATATTTTGGGCTCGGAAAGACGTACTTTGTGGAGAATAAATGAAGTTCAGTATGAAATTTATTGAGGATACAACGACCAGAATAATTTCTTTAAAAATTCTTAGGAGCAACCTCAACGTGTCCAAAAAATTAGGGATTCTTAATTACTTCTGACAGGACAATGATCCTGCCGCTGTTGTGAAGATGCTTCTCCTCCACAAAGTCCCAATATGAATCTTATTGAGTATTTGTGAGATCCTTTGGAAAATGGTTCAGTTGAAAAACTTGTTTATGAGTGAATCGCAGTAAATATCACCGGAGTATACAAAATACACTCAACGAAAATACTTGGCCTTGGCATTTTGTTCATTACGCTGTGTTTATTATTGTGGATGTAAGCGAGCCAATAACAGACGAACATAGCTAAATCGGGGTCAATTTACCTATGTTGATTAGATAATTTGATAAGACGCAAGAATATATATTTTATAGGGTCTTTAATGATTCCTTTTAAGTTCTACTAAAGGAATGTCAGAGTTAATATACCCCCACTAATACTTGTGGTTGTGGAGATTGTAAAAACACAGTTTGAAAAAAATCGGTTCAACGATTTAAGGAACTTCCATATGATTTGAAATTAATAAGTTGAATATTTGTTCGATATCGGTCGATGTATATTGGTACTTGTCATATATCCGTCTTCCTAAGATTTATAGAATAAATTTCGTTAAACGAATTACTTTGCAGTAGGTTCCGTCAAACTGTTGTGGACACACTCACATCAGATAACAAGTAAAGATGTTAAAGTCGGTGAAGCCCGACTATGTATATATGTTGATTGTAAATGTCTATAAATGTCTATGTACGACCCTCGTATAATTTTCTTTTCTTATTTATGCTTATGTGTGCAACAGATTATTATGGTACTAAAATTTATATGAAATTTATGCGCTTTAAAAGACATTTTTTCTAGAGGGTTGTGTGGGAGTTAGAAAATATTATGGACCGAACCTCTTATAATTTTGCACAGTGGTTTTCGCTTATATTTATCTTAATTTGATAAAATTATTTTACAAAACTCACGTATATGTGCGATTTATCAGTTTCAATATGAAATTTGGAGGGGTTGTTAAATGGGACCTATGAGAAATAATAGGCCGATTCTCGTATAATTTGGAACATCGTTGTAGAATATGATATGACTTATTTTTGTCAAATTTGGTTGAAATCGTTTTATATTTAGGAAGCGTACATTCGAATGGGGCCTATATGAAATAATGGACTTATCATAACCTAATTTAATAGTCATCATCCTTAGGTCAAAGCAATAGCACGTGTCAAATTCAATAGTCTTTATACCCTTAAATGTAATTTTCAGAATTGTACCTCTATGGGAGCTACAGTCATCTGTGAATCAATCTTCTTCAAAAGTGAATTTTGACTAATACAAAATTTGTATGGAAATTATCTAAAGTATTGGACCGATCATGCTTTATTTCAAAAGGCTTTGTGTTCTGTCCAACACCAAATTTCAGGATCTAAGACTACTAAAGAGACAACTGAACTCTTGCGAAATAAAGATTAAAGTTTACAAAAAGTGTACAAACTAAAAATGGAAATGTTACCGAGAGACAACCATGACTTCATAATTAATAATCAAAATTATAAATTCTGGATAAAATCTCATCCAATTTAACGCAGTACTACATCTGTCATTGATGCTCCTGGTTAGAAATTCTAAAAATTCAATCTGAATCTGAAAAGTCAATTGGTTTTTGTGGAAAATATTGAAGATTTTAAGCAGAAAAAGTAAACACTTCAAGTTTTTTTAATTTCTTCCAGTTAAACTAAATATAAAATAACAGAATGTGGCCAAAAATATAAGGACAATATTGAAAATTGTCTTTAATGAAGGTCCTTAGTATCAGACGAACACTTTCGTGATACCAAAGATCAATATTTTGTTGTTAATCTGCTTTAACGAGAATTTGGCTGATTGAATCCGCATCACATAGAATATCTTTTGATCACTGGTAACAATTACATTATTTATGTTATGCAAAATCGCTAAATTGCAATTACTTATGTTTACCCTCCAAAATACCAATTTATTATTTTGACACCATCCATATGTGTGAGTTATGACATTAATCTTTTACAGTCAATATTAAATATTTTCGCTTTGTCCTTATTTTTTTCGCCGCTCCCTTTTGTGTTGCCGCAATCAACTTGTAGAAACATCTAAAATATTTTAAAGTGTTAAGATTGAACATTTTCTAGTTACACTCTAAGGACTTATACAAACATATACATTTACATATAAACTTAAATGGGTTCCTTTGTGAGTGTGAGTGTGTGTGTGTTTGCTTTCAAAAACAAGAATACTTTATTACTCTTCGCATACAACAGGCGCCTGGTGTACTTTTCTTTATACACAAACAAACACATATTTAATCAATATGAACAATATCTTATGTATTCTATATAGAAGAAAGATCGCTTTTTAGTTTGTTTGTATATGTATATACACATATACAAACATAAACATATAGTGCATTTGAATTTTATGTTTTATAAGGAATCAATATATTTTCTTATACTTTATGTACATAATAATATGAATAGAATATGTATATGTACATATGTATATACATTATTTATTTATGTATGTGTGTATTAAATATTGTATGGTTTTGTAATGTTATTATACGCTATACTAACACATGTAAGGAAAAAGGTTGTATTAAAAATTATAATTATCGTATGAAATATCAAGAAGAAAATGTTTAATACATCAGAAGTGAGATCGAAAAGTTCCCAACACACGTTTTTCATGTCATTTATTATGTATAATCTGAAACAAATGAATATTTTATTAATTTGATTAAAATGTGTGATCAAGAAAATAGTGCGTACTAAAATTGTTGGACATTTTTAAGAAATTCAACTTGGTCTTACAATAAGTAGGCCAATCTTTCAAATGTCTGCCCTTAAACTCTTTGCAATATTATCAGGCAGTACCGGGGAAACTTATAAGTTGATAGAAAATTAGTTCAGGTAAAACGAATGATCCACATAATGTGTCGAAAGTCAAATAAAACTCCCAACACATTCGATAGGTAAGCAGCCCCGATCAGTGCTCGTCCGGTTAGATCAAATTGTTCCCAATGTTATTAAACAGTATTAGGAGAACTTGTCTGTTAATAGAAAACCTGGTTCAGGTAGAAGGAATGATACACATGATGTTTCCAAGGCCAAACAAATAGAAAGCATTTTCAAAAGAGCTCCCAACACATACGACAGAAAAGCAGCCCAGTTAGATCAGTGCTCGCCCGGTTAGATCAAACTACGCCCAGTATCATTAAAAACTACCAGAAGAACTTGTCTGCTAATAGGAAACTTGCTTCCAAGACCAAAAACTAACTATTGCTTTCAACGCATCAGGAAGGAAAGCAGTCTGGTAGCTCAGTTCTCGAAGTATTTGATGAGAATAGTTAAAGTTAATACAGGTTTAAAAACGTACAAAGCTCCTGACAAGAACGCTAGCGCATTTAGTGGCCAAAAACAGAACACGGTTATTTAAAAATTATTTTGTTGCAGAAAAGGTGTCCATTCATAAGACTTTATGATGTGTCCACATAATTTTGTCCCGACTTGGCATCCGTCACTTTGATAAACAAGTCATTGTGTGGTACATAACAATAACAAGAAAGATAAAATCCTTAAACATTTTATGTTGCAGATGCTCGAGGGAACCGCAGGCAGCAAAGAATTGCTACAATATGCAGTTGGGGCAAAATAATACAATAATTTTTTTTCTACGGGCTCTAAATATTTACGAAACTTGACATCCTGTCACTATGCAAGCCCTTGTGTGGTACTAGAAAAATAACGTAGCAAGAGAGGCAGATCCTCAATACTGCCAGGTGCTAAGGCCAGAGGAGAGATATTGGGCTCTTTTTAAAAGAGATTCGAAAAACACAGAAAAGGTGTCCAAAAGTGTGTTAAATTTTTAATGAAGATGGACGACTACCTGTTTGAGCTACGTTAGAGAAAGCTCTATAAAAACGTTAATGGAGGGGTTTCCGAAAAATGTTCAAAATTTCATCAGTAGTGATTAATCTGTCACAACATATTTTTATTTTGTAAATTAAAGTGATAATTTTAATCAAATAAAAAAATTGAACTAGAAGTTAAGTGGCTTCGTTTTTATTTACATAGTTGTATGTTAAGAATAATTCGATCTCACTCCTTATTTTACATACATATGTGTACGTATGTATAAAATACAAATGTGTTTATTTCATACCCGAGATGGTAAACTTTGGAAAGGCACTCAATACTTTTTTTAACCAGCTGAGAACCTGTAAATCCCCAGATCAATTCAAAAACACTTCAGCTATAATCTCATTAAATTTTTTCAAGATATCATCCATGGTTTAAATGTTACATGATTATTAAAAAATCGTTTTGAAACCATATCAAATTCAAACTCGGTTGTTCTCGGAGCAAATTCATTACATTTGATTTATATTGGTTGTGTGGTATTTACGATCCTGTTCTGTCAAATATTAAAAAAATCTTTCTCGATTTCTGAAAATATATTTGTTTTATTTTCTTCTTCCATTTAATAGTTTCTTCTCATTCTTTGGCATGAAATCTTGTTTCTCTTGTTCTTATTTTTTTCTAAAAAAAAAGAACATATTTTCCCCCCATTTTTTCTTTAATACTTGAACCTTGTAATAATGCAGAACAATGGTAGAATATCTAAAGCCAAAACTATAATATGACAATAATAAGAATAACAACGATAACGTTAACTTACAGACGTAATAACCTCCCAAACAAAAAAAAGGAATAAAAATAGTTGCCAGACTTCTTACAAATGGATACTTATTTCGTGGGACAATCAAGATTAAGTGTTATCAATGGCCTTCGACACAATTTCATTCTTTTCTTTTATTTTTGGAAAAGTTCCAAATAAATATTTTGTGCCATTTTTTTCTTGGCGTTAAATTTATTTTCAAATGGGAGTTAGAAAAAATTGAATTTTATGGAATATTTGTTTAGCATCATATTTTAAGTAGTTATCATTATAAACTGGATTAAATGGTGACACCAAAATATTAACACTTTGCAAAAATAATTTGGATTAAAGACTTAAGGTCAGCAAGATATTAAATACCATTTTAAATGTATGGAAAAAATTGGCTTTTAGAAGTCCAGTTTGGAATGGATTTAAAGCGCATTAACTTTTTACACGCGTTTTTAACATTCCAGAAAACGTTAATGCTTGAAAACTTATAATTAATAAAGAAAATATTATAAAAATCGAATTTGGAAATTCTTGTTGAAGTTCAGATTTTATTTCAGTTGTGGGTTAGTCTTTGTTCTGTTCTAGTTCAGTTCTAGATTAGCTCTAGTTTAGTTCTTGTTCAGGTTTAGTTCCGGTTCAGTTCTAGTTCAGTTTTAACTCATTTGTCAAAAAAAAGAAAATAGTTAATTTTTGTCAAAAATTTTTCCAATCGAAAATTTCTGTCAAAAATTTTGTGTCTTATAGAAAATTTTTGTCAAAAAATCTTCTTATAGAAAATTTTTGTCAAAAATTCTTCTTATAGAAAATTTTTGTCAAAAATTCTTCTTATAGAAAATTTTTGTCAAAAATTCTTCTTATAGAAAATTTTTGTCAAAAATTCTTCTTATAGAAAATTTTTGTCAAAAATTCTTCTTATAGAAAATTTTTGTCAAAAATTCTTCTTATAGAAAATTTTTGTCAAAAATTCTTCTTATAGAAAATTTTTGTCAAAAATTCTTCTTATAGAAAATTTTTGTCAAAAATTCTTCTTATAGAAAATTTTTGTCAAAAATTCTTTTTGTAGAAAATTTTTGTGCAAAAATTCTTCAAATAGAATTTTTTTTTTGAAAAATTCTTCAAACAGAATTTGTTTTCAAAAATTCTTCAAATAGAAAATTTTTGTCAAAAATTCTTCAAATAGAAAATTTCTGTCAAAAATTCTTCTTATAGAAAATTTTTGTCAAAAATTCTTCTTATAGAAAATTTTCGTAAAAATTCTTCTTATAGAAAATTTTTGTCAAAAATTCTTCTTATAAAAAAATTTTGTTAAAAATTTTTCCAATCGAAAATTTCTGTTAAAAATTTTTGTGAAAAATTCTTCAAATAGAAAATTTTTGTGAAAAATTCTTCAAATAGAAAATTTTTGTGCAAAATTCTTCAAATAGAAAATTTTTGTGCAAAATTCTTCAAATAGAAAATTTTTGTGCAAAATTCTTCAAATAGAAAAATTTTGTGAAAAATTCTTCAAATAGAAAATTTTTGTGAAAAATTCTTCAAATAGAAAATTTTTGTGAAAAATTCTTCAAATAGAAAATTTTTGTGAAAAATTCTTCAAATAGAAAATTTTTGTGAAAAATTCTTCAAATAGAAAATTTTTGTGAAAAATTCTTCAAATAGAAAATTTTTGTGAAAAATTCTTCTTATAGAAAATTTTTGTGAAAAACTCTTCATATAGAAAATTTTTGTGAAAAACTCTTCATATAGAAAATTTTTGTGAAAAACTCTTCATATAGAAAATTTTTGTGAAAAACTCTTCATATAGAAAATTTTTGTGAAAAATTCTTCATATAGAAAATTTTTGTGAAAAATTCTTCATATAGAAAATTTTTGTGAAAAATTCGTCTTATAGAAAATTTTTGTGAAAAATTCGTCTTATAGAAAATTTTTGTGAAAAATTCGTCTTATAGAAAATTTTTGTGAAAAATTCGTCTTATAGAAAATTTTTGTGAAAAATTCGTCTTATAGAAAATTTTTGTGAAAAATTCGTCTTATAGAAAATTTTTGTGAAAAATTCGTCTTATAGAAAATTTTTGTGAAAAATTCGTCTTATAGAAAATTTTTGTGAAAAATTCTTCTTATAGAAAATTTTTGTGAAAAATTCTTCTTATAGAAAATTTTTGTGAAAAATTCTTCTTATAGAAAATTTTTGTGAAAAATTCTTCTTATAGAAAATTTTTGTCAAAAATTCTTCTTATAGAAAATTTTTGTCAAAAATTCTTCTTATAGAAAATTTTTGTCAAAAATTCTTCTTATAGAAAATTTTTGTCAAAAATTCTTCTTATAGAAAATTTTTGTCAAAAATTCTTCTTATAGAAAATTTTTGTCAAAAATTCTTCTTATAGAAAATTTTTGTCAAAAATTCTTCTTATAGAAAATTTTTGTCAAAAATTCTTCTTATAGAAATTTTTGTCAAAATTCTTCTTATAGAAAATTGTTGTCAAAAATTATTCTAATAGAAAATTGTTGTCAAAAATTATTCTAATAGAAAATTTTTGTCAAAAATTATTCCAATAGAAAATTTTTGTCAAAAATTATTCCAATAGAAAATTTTTGTCAAAAATTCTTCTTATAGAAAATTTTTGCCAAAAATTCTTCTTATAGAAAATTTTTGTCAAAAATTCTTCTTATAGAAATTTTTGTCAAAAATTCATCTTAATGAAAATTTTCTTCAAAAATTCATCTTATAGCAAAATTTTTGTTAAAATATCCTTTTATAATAAATTTTGGTCAAAAAATTTCCTTACAGAAAATTTTTGCCAAAAATTCTTATTATTGAAAATGTTTGTCACAAAAAAAAAAAGAAATTCTATAAGGAGAATTTTCTTAGAGGATTTTTTTCTAAAAATTTAAGTATTTTTTCAAACATTCTTCATTAACAATATTTTTATCAAAATTCCTTTTTAGAGACATTTTTTATTTAAAATTCTTCTTAGAGAAAATGTTCGTTAAATATTTTTCTTTACAAATATTTTCTTCTAAAATTATTTTCTAAAAAAATTCTTTTTGTAGAAAATTTGCTTTAAAAATCCTTTTTTCTTTTAAAAATTTTGGAAAGGAATTCGTTTTGTAGAAAATTTCTGTTAAAAATTATTCTTGTGTAAATTTCTTAAAAATTCTTCTTATAGAAAAATTCTTCTTATAGAAAATGTTTGTCAAAAATTCTTCTTGTAGAAAATTTTTGTCAAAAATTCTCCTTATAGAAAATGTTTGTCAAAAAATCTTCTTGTAGAAAATATTTGTCAAAAAATCTTCTTGTAGAAAATATTTGTCAAAAATTTTTCTTATAGAAAATTTTTGTCAAAAATTCTTCTTATAGAAAATTTTTGTCAAAATTCTTCTTATAGACATTTTTTGTCAAAAATTCTTCTTATAGACATTTTTTGTCAAAAATTCTTCTTATAGACATTTTTTGTCAAAAATTCTTCTTATAGACATTTTTTGTCAAAAATTCTTCTTATAGACATTTTTTGTCAAAAATTCTTCTTATAGACATTTTTTGTCAAAAATTCTTCTTATAGACATTTTTTGTCAAAAATTCTTCTTATAGACATTTTTTGTCAAAAATTCTTCTTATAGACATTTTTTGTCAAAAATTCTTCTTATAGACATTTTTTGTCAAAAATTCTTCTTATAGAAATTTTTGTCAAAAATTCTTCTTATAGAAAATTTTTGTCAAAAATTCTTCTTATAGAAAATTTTTGTCAAAAATTCTTCTTATAGAAAATTTTTGTCAAAAATTCTTCTTATAGAAATTTTTGTCAAAAATTCTTCTTATAGACATTTTTTGTCAAAAATTCTTCTTATAGAAAATTTTTGTCAAAAATTCTTCTTATAGACATTTTTTGTCAAAAATTCTTCTTATAGACATTTTTTGTCAAAAATTCTTCTTATAGACATTTTTTGTCAAAAATTCTTCTTATAGAAAATTTTTGTCAAAAATTCTTCTTATAGAAAATTTTTGTCAAAAATTCTTCTTATAGAAAATTTTTGTCAAAAATTCTTCTTATAGAAAATTTTTGTCAAAAATTCTTCTTATAGAAAATTTTTGTCAAAAATTCTTCTTATAGAAAATTTTTGTCAAAAATTCTTCTTATAGAAAATTTTTGTCAAAAATTCTTCTTATAGAAAATTTTTGTCAAAAATTCTTCTTATAGAAAATTTTTGTCAAAAATTCTTCTTATAGAAAATTTTTGTCAAAAATTCTTCTTATAGAAAATTTTTGTCAAAAATTCTTCTTATAGAAAATTTTTGTCAAAAATTCTTCTTATAGAAAATTTTTGTCAAAAATTCTTCTTATAGAAAATTTTTGTCAAAAATTCTTCTTATAGAAAATTTTTGTCAAAAATTCTTCTTATAGAAAATTTTTGTCAAAAATTCTTCTTATAGAAAATTTTTGTCAAAAATTCTTCTTATAGAAAATTTTGTCAAAAATTCTTCTTATAGAAAATTTTTGTCAAAAATTCTTCTTATAGAAAATTTTTGTCAAAAATTCTTCTTATAGAAAATTTTTGTCAAAAATTCTTCTTATAGAATTCAAATTTTAATTTTGTCAAAAATTCTTCTTATAGAAAATTTTTGTCAAAAATTCATCTTATAGAAAATTTTTGTCAAAAATTCTTTTTATAGAAAATTTTTGTCAAAAATTCTTCTTATTGAAAATTTTTGTCAAAAATTCTTCCTATAGAAAATTTTTGTCAAAAATTCTTCCTATAGAAAATTTTTGTCAAAAATTCTTCCTATAGAAAATTTTTGTCAAAAATTCTTCCTATAGAAAATTTTTGTGAAAAATTCTTCTTATAGAAAATTTTTGTCAAAAATTCTTCTTATAGAAAATTTTGTCAAAAATTCTTCTTATAGAAAATTTTTGTCAGAAATTCTTCTTATAGAAAAATTTTGTCAAAAATTTTTGTCAAAAATTCTTCAAATAGAAAATGTTTGTGAAAAATTCTTCAAATAGAAAATGTTTGTGAAATATTCTTCAAATAGAAAATGTTTGTGAAAAATTCTTCAAATAGAAAATGTTTGTGAAAAATTCTTTAAATAGAAAATGTTTGTGAAAAATTCTTCAAATAGAATTTTTTTTGAAAAATTCTTCAAATAGAAAATTTTTTTATGAAAAATTCTTCAAACAGAATTCTCAAATAGAAAATTTTTGTCAAAAATTCTTCTTATAGGAAAATTTTTTCAAAAATTCTTCAAATTGAAAATTTTTGTCAAAAATTCTTCTTAAAGAAAATTTTTGTCAAAAATTCTTCAAATAGAAAATTTTTGTCAAAAATTCTTCAAAAAGAAAATTTTTGTAAAAAATTCTTCAAATAGAATATTTTTGTCAAAAATTCTTCTTAAAAAATGTTTATCAAAACTTGATCAAGTTCAGATTCTAATTCCGGTTCTAGTTCAGTTCTCAATTATTGACTCTTATGTATATTAATTTTTATTGGGCATAATTTTCTTCATGCTTCAAAATTATCATTTTCTAATATTCCAAGAAATTCATTCACTGAAAACACAATTTACACAGACTCAATCTCAATCTGGTAAATTTCAAAAAGCTCAAAGATTAAAAATTAAAAATGCAACTACTTTTTCTTGCCTCAAGGAACGAATTGTGGAACAGAAAAATATATTAGAAAAAAATGAAAGTGATTCAAAGCCAAATATCTGAAGCAAAATATATAAAGACAAGAAGAACAACAATGATAAATGAAAGGAGAAGAATTCAGGTCGTGAGACAATGAAAAAGAGTGAGGAAACAAAGAAAAAAAATGAAGTAAAAATAAGAAAAGAAAACAAATTCACGTTTTGGTTCAATGGGTGAAGGGCAAATATGAAAGTATGCGAATGTGTGTATATGTATACGGAAGGAATTGTTGAATAACACACATATTTACACACATACACAAACTCTCATGCATTTCTACTTAAGTAATATAATTTACATGTATATAAGTTAGCATATATAAACATATGAATATAATGTAAAAGTACAAGGTAAAAAAATTATATAAAAATATACTTCTTATGTACTTTAGTGGAAGTACATGTATGAGAATATATTAGACTTACAAGTCTATATATATATGTGTGTGTGTTTGTAGAAAGACATATTTTTAGGAAGTTGTGTAAAATCTTTGAAAGACATTAAAAAATATTTTAATTTCTTAAATTTTTTTCATCCAAAATTCTTAAAATTAAAAACCGTAATTTCAGTCAGGATTTCTAAATGACAGGAAGTACATGACAGAGAGCACTTAATGATTACCCTTGATAATTATTGAATTAAATATGATGTTTAATCAAAAAATCAAATTTTAACGAAAAATTACAATAAATTTTTTCTTTAACGAATATTTACGATAAATTTTCTATTTAACGAAAATTTACGATAAATTTTCTATTTAACGAAAATTTACGATAAATTTTATTCTTATCGAAAATCTACAATAAAAATTCTACTTATCGACAATTTTTGGCAATTTCTTTTACGATAAATTTTCTTATTTTCGTTCATTTATGATTTTATATTTAACGAAAATATAATGGAAAATTTTCTTATTAAATTTTTTTTCTAAAATTTTATTTTTATTTTTATTTTTTAAATTGTTTATAGAAAAATTTTGTTAAAAAAACTTTTTATATAAATTTTCTTGCCAAAATTTTTTCTTATAGAATATTATTTAAAAAAATCTTCTTAACTAATATTGGAAAATATTCTCAATATCTCAATAATACTTTTTATAGAAAGTGTTCTGTCAATAATTCTTCTTATAGAAATTTTTGTCAAAAATTCATCTTAATGAAAATTTTCTTCAAAAATTCATCTTATAGCAAAATTTTTGTTAAAATATCCTTTTATAATAAATTTTGGTCAAAAAATTTCCTTACAGAAAATTTTTGCCAAAAATTCTTATTATTGAAAATGTTTGTCACAAAAAAAAAAAGAAATTCTATAAGGAGAATTTTCTTAGAGGATTTTTTTCTAAAAAATTAAGTATTTTTTCAAACATTCTTCATTAACAATATTTTTATCAAAATTCCTTTTTAGAGACATTTTTTATTTAAAATTCTTCTTAGAGAAAATGTTCGTTAAATATTTTTCTTTACAAATATTTTCTTCTAAAATTATTTTCTAAAAAAATTCTTTTTGTAGAAAATTTGCTTTAAAAATCCTTTTTTCTTTTAAAAATTTTGGAAAGGAATTCGTTTTGTAGAAAATTTCTGTTAAAAATTATTCTTGTGTAAATTTCTTAAAAATTCTTCTTATAGAAAAATTCTTCTTATAGAAAATGTTTGTCAAAAATTCTTCTTGTAGAAAATTTTTGTCAAAAATTCTCCTTATAGAAAATGTTTGTCAAAAAATCTTCTTGTAGAAAATATTTGTCAAAAAATCTTCTTGTAGAAAATATTTGTCAAAAATTTTTCTTATAGAAAATTTTTGTCAAAAATTCTTCTTATAGAAAATTTTTGTCAAAAATTCTTCTTATAGACATTTTTTGTCAAAAATTCTTCTTATAGACATTTTTTGTCAAAAATTCTTCTTATAGACATTTTTTGTCAAAAATTCTTCTTATAGACATTTTTTGTCAAAAATTCTTCTTATAGACATTTTTTGTCAAAAATTCTTCTTATAGACATTTTTTGTCAAAAATTCTTCTTATAGACATTTTTTGTCAAAAATTCTTCTTATAGACATTTTTTGTCAAAAATTCTTCTTATAGAAAATTTTTGTCAAAAATTCTTCTTATAGAAAATTTTTGTCAAAAATTCTTCTTATAGACATTTTTTGTCAAAAATTCTTTTTATAGAAAATTTTTGTCAAAAATTCTTCTTATAGACATTTTTTGTCAAAAATTCTTCTTATAGACATTTTTTGTCAAAAATTCTTCTTATAGACATTTTTTGTCAAAAATTCTTCTTATAGACATTTTTTGTCAAAAATTCTTCTTATAGAAAATTTTTGTCAAAAATTCTTCTTATAGAAAATTTTTGTCAAAATTCTTCTTATAGAAAATTTTTGTCAAAAATTCTTCTTATAGAAAATTTTTGTCAAAAATTCTTCTTATAGAAAATTTTTGTCAAAAATTCTTCTTATAGAAAATTTTTGTCAAAAATTCTTCTTATAGAAAATTTTTGTCAAAAATTCTTCTTATAGAAAATTTTTGTCAAAAATTCTTCTTATAGAAAATTTTTGTCAAAAATTCTTCTTATAGAAAATTTTTGTCAAAAATTCTTCTTATAGAAAATTTTTGTCAAAAATTCTTCTTATAGAAAATTTTTGTCAAAAATTCTTCTTATAGAAAATTTTTGTCAAAAATTCTTCTTATAGAAAATTTTTGTCAAAAATTCTTCTTATAGAAAATTTTTGTCAAAAATTCTTCTTATAGAAAATTTTTGTCAAAAATTCTTCTTATAGAAAATTTTTGTCAAAAATTCTTCTTATAGAAAATTTTTGTCAAAAATTCATCTTATAGAAAATTTTTGTCAAAAATTCTTTTTATAGAAAATTTTTGTCAAAAATTCTTCTTATTGAAAATTTTTGTCAAAAATTCTTCCTATAGAAAATTTTTGTCAAAAATTCTTCCTATAGAAAATTTTTGTCAAAAATTCTTCCTATAGAAAATTTTTGTCAAAAATTCTTCCTATAGAAAATTTTTGTCAAAAATTCTTCCTATAGAAAATTTTTGTCAAAAATTCTTCCTATAGAAAATTTTTGTCAAAAATTCTTCTTATTGAAAATTTTTGTCAAAAATTCTTCCTATAGAAAATTTTTGTCAAAAATTCTTCCTATAGAAAATTTTTGTCAAAAATTCTTAGGAAAATTGTCATCCAAAATTTTTATAGAAAATTTTTATAGAAAATCTTCTTCTCCAAAATTTTTTTCTATAAAATTCTTCTTTTAGAAAACTTTTTATCCAAAATTTTTCTTGTATAAAAATTTTGTCGAAAGTTCTTCTTATGAATTTTTCTTGTAAAAATTCATATCAGAGGAAATTTTTGTAAAAGGTTGTTATTATTTTTTTTCAGCAATTTTTCTTGTTTGTCAAAAATGTCATGACAGATAATTTTATTTGTCCAAATATTTCGCGTTATTATGAAAATCATTTCATTAAAAGCCTTTTTTAACATATTAAATTACTTGTATTATGAACTCATAGATTTTATGGGATTTTTATTACATTTACCATATGAGATCCAATATCCATGTGTTTTTCTCTTCATAATGCATTTTTTTAGTAATCAATGCCAAACAGAAAAATAATTTCAGTTAATAGAATTTTATAGAAATAAAAAAGAACTTTTATGTAAATTATTTATGCTCTATTTGTTTAAAATCCTTTTATAACTTTATCGAGAAAAACACATGTAATTTTATTTTAGTTTTTTTTTTCAATAACACAACTGAAAAAAGAGGTTTTCTGTGTCAATTAATTGTAATCAATTTTTACATTTTCATTTCATACAATTTGTATTTGAATGGATGAAATGAATGAATGAAAGGGAGAATAAATGACTGAATTAATGAATGAATGAGAGAACGAATGAATGAATGTTTGAATAAATGAGATAATGATAGGCTGGACTATCCAAATAATTGCTAATGGTCAATGGCTGTACTTGTAACATTCAGGGATTATCATTTTAGTGGGACTTTTTTCCAACAATTCAAATACGAATTAAAATGTCATCCTTATTTGATGAGGGTTTTTGTGTTCGCCGAAAATCCACTATAAATTTATGAAACTTAACTAAATAAATGTGGGGAATTATTAAAAATTTATGGTTTTTGAAATTAACAGCATTTTTATTACTTAAATGCAAATAAAAAGTGGATTATGGTTAAAAAGGGGGAGATTGAATTGTCGTTTTTCCTTGTAAAACATTAAAAATTTATCAATTATTTAGAAAAGGGAGTAAATTACAAAACTTATTATAGTGTTTTACACTTTATCGAATTTAAGTCTTTAATAAAATTGAAGAAGAATTTAGAAAAATTGGACAAAAATTTTTATTTTTGGATGATCTTTATTTTTATTCTTTTTCGTTTGGGAAGACTAAGAAAATAAAGCTTTTTTTGGATCAAAAATTTAATCTTAATCTTTAACTCTTTACGGGACTTTGCTTTTTATTATTATTTTTTAAATTCAACTCTTTTGAAGAGCGATGAAAAATAAAACTCTTTAAATTAAAATTAAACTCTTAAAGAGATCAACTCTTTTAATGAAGTTCAAACCTTAAATTGAAACTAAAAATATTTACTCATTTAAGGAGTTTAAATCGACTTCATAATACCCTACACAATAACGCGGATATAGGAAATTATGAAACGACCCTCGTAGAATTTGACGTTATGATTTGTGTTTGTTTAAAATGTACTTATTTAAAATGTTTTCATGATACTCATATACATGACAGATTTAGGTAATTTAAGGTGACTTTAGGAATCGTGAGTTATATGTAGAATATAGAGAGACAGATCTGTAGAGTTCACATTTATGGGAGGACTTGAAAAGTGATAAAAAATGTGTTCATGAAAATACAAAATTTCGAAAGTTGTAAATATAAATCCAAAAAGTTTTTGAAATGTATCTTTAGGAGGCATGATGTGGTACGAATGAGAAACAGAGGTACCTCACTTTGCATCCCTAAAACATTACAAAAATCTTAGTGGTGCATTCCTCTACTAATATATTGAATTTTAAGCAAATCCATATAGCCGATCAAAAGATACACTCCACTATGTAGTGGTTAAGGAGATTGTGACGTAATAAATAAGAATCCGATGGCAGACAAATATTTGACTTACTTCATCTCCCCCTTAAAAACTCTTTGGATAATCCGCTTACGGTTAAATATGGGAAAGTCGACAAAGAAACATTATTAGTTGCACCTTCCCACCTTCTAGGAAAATAGAGGTAATAAAAATAAGCAAAGTCTCTCTCCTCACATAGAGGGCGTTTTCTAAGGTCTGATTAAAATGAAATGAAATAAAGTAAAAAATTAATTTGTAACAATCTTTATTAAAGATTTCGATGATTTGATGAGCTTTAAATCAAATTCCGGAGAAAGTTTTGTATGTGCGCTACCTGAAATGTTGTACCTATCACCATTAGTTCCAAAAAGCTCGTTTTTGGCGACCTATATATCGCTCATAATGTTACGGTTATAGGCCAATAATCAAACCGACCAAAAGCGGACTACAAACCGACTCATAAAATTGTTCTGATTTATCGATATATTTTAAGATAAGAATAGCATTACATTTTAAGAGTTCTGCCCGGTTAATAATCAAGTTTTAAATTGTTCAAGAATTTTTTTTTATCAAACAACTTTTACTTTACAAAATTATACATTCATAAAAAGTTAGTACCTTTGCCTTCACTGAACCAAAAATTGACGAAAAGTGGGTTAAATACCATCCAATGAAATCTTTATTCATCATAACAAAACTTTTCGTAAATTCTTCAAATTGTTGAAACATTGTCAATATTACTTTTTGAATTCGTTAATAAAATATTTGAATAAATGTTTTTCAATTTGAATAATATATTATTTATATTAATGAATATTAATCAATTTAAATAACATACTTAAATTAAATTTACGAAATTTTAATTAAATTGAGGAAAGAATTACGTTAAATCATTGTAGTAAATTAATTCATAAAATATTAAGGATCAAAGGAAGGAGTGCTCCTCCTACAAAGCAAATATTGATTATAAAATATCTTAAAAACTGTAACAGCTAGAATATTCAAATTTGATCCCAATGACTCCTTCAAGGAACTGTTTTACTGAACAAAGTCTAAGACAAATAGAATCAGGGAAGAAGTAGCTCCCTACAGAGCAAATATTGATCATCGAATATCTATATATTTACCACAGCGAGAATCTGGTCCCAATTACATTATTTAATACACGTCGATTTGTGATTTGTAAAATTTCTTTCGCAAAGCGCACCGGGTAAAAACAAGTTTTAACTAATAATTAAATAGTGTAGGAAACGTAAACGGTGATCCGAACGGCTTGTATTTCTGATAAAAAGTAACGTACATGTTTGTTGATCGTCCATTTGCAAAAATTCTCCTTAGATTTCTATATTCAGTTTACATTTTCTTTGTCATATTTCATTAAAAATGACCAAAAAATTATACAAAATTATTTGACGAAAAAAATGTTCAAATTAACAAAATTTTTATTCAAATTAACTTCATTTTTGTGTGTAAAATTGAATAAATTTGTGTGTTATTTTACTTGCGATGCGTTACTGCCGTTTTTACTTAATATCTGTTGAAATAAAATATTTTTCATTAATTTTTTTAACGAAATTTTATTTAATTTAATTTTAATATATTTAAAGAAAATTCTTCAATTTGAAGAAAATTCTTCAATTTGAAGAAAATTCTTCAATTTGAAGAAAATTCTTCAATTTGAAGAAAATTCTTCAATTTGAAGAAAAATTCTGTTTAATTAGAATAAAAATCTGTTTATTTAACACCTTTTTTTCGTTAAAGTTCTACGAAAATTTTTCGTTAATATTACCAATGACATTTGATTCAGTATACTTTATTTTTTATATTCCTCCATCTGTTCAAAAGTTCCAAAATTCTTTTTAAAATAAACAGTTTCTTCACCAATTTATGAAACACTAGCAGACTCGGCAAGCTTCGTTTTGCCAAAAGAAATTTAAGGACATTATTTTATTGTCATACGATTAAAAGAGAATATCAGTAATTTTAATTTGCTTTGTATGGGTGGTACCTCCACCCCTGTTCTGATAAATCAGTTTCTTAGCTGGAACTAAATTTCAGAACTCACACTTTTCTAGTTTTTCTAATAAACAATATTTGTTTCGTACTGGTCCTATCGTTCCTACGTTTTGTCCAGTAAAACAGTTTCTTGAGGAAGTAGTTGGTGTTTAATTTGAAAACTCTTACGGTTATAGTTCTTCTGATAATCGATCATAAATATTTGCTTTGCATGAAAAGTACCCTCCCCCTGGTCTTATCCGTAAAACTGTTCCTTGAGATAGTTGTTGGGACATAATTTGAGAACTTTCGCTGTTATAGTTCTTTAGATATTTGATACTCAATACTTGATTTGTATAGGAGATACTCCTTCCGCTTGGTCGAGTATATTGGGATCATTGAAAATATGAAAAATTTCCCAGCCATTTTAGAGTCTATACTCTTCATACATACATACTTACATATGTACACATACATCCTATTTTATATATAAATATATATGAAACCATTTGTTTTTCATCACGTATAAGTATTAAAATATTAAGTATACGCCTTGATGATTGACATTTAAACTAAAAAGACTCATACTCACTCACTCATTCATTCATCCATTCACACTTATTTTTTTTATATTTTTAATATTTAATTTTATTTTATCAACAACAAACAAAACGTTTGTTGTCAAAGCGACCACAAACAAAGACGTTGAGAGATCCTTTGTTTGTTGTTATTTTAACAACAACAATAACAACAGCAATAAAAAGAAGAAGAACTGTGTTACATATAAGTTTATTAAATGATACATTACAAAAGCTTTAATTAACACATGTATTTTTACTTAATTAAGTTCTTTTTTATATATCACGTTTATTTTTAATACCTGACGAAAATGTGAAAGGTTTTCGCATTTTTCTTTTTGGAGATTTTTGGTGGCCGAGATTAATGATGAAAAATCTTAAATTAATGAGATAAAAATATAATAAGTGAATCCGTTTCTTTTTTGAAATTTTCATTTTCATTTAAAATTGCATTTAATATTTTGTTTTATGGTTATAATTATGGAAAATTAACTATTGGGTATACAAGTTAATAGTGTAGATTAACCTGTTACATTTAGTTTATGTCAATTTAAAGAAACTTGACAAATCAAAGCGTAACGAATACGAAAAGCGTAACGAATAAGAATATTTATATTTTCAAATATTTGAATTAGGTCATGTGTTCTCTCTCTCTCTATCTATCTCTCTCTCTGTATGGAAGACTATAGATTCCATATAGTTAAAGTTTGGCCAACTTGTCAAATCAAGAGTTCGAAGCAAAAATTGTTTTATGTCTTCAGATATTGAAACAATTGAATTTCCTGAAGAGAGCAATTTTCGAAAAACGATCAGAATATGATCAGACATGAGGTCACGATTTTCCAAATAATGCAATCGATCGATCAAATCTTAGAGACTTATAGTCAAGATCTTGCCCCTTCCATTAGATGCATAATGTCCGTACAAGAATAAGCTTCACTTCAGAATACGATATAAGAAATTGACTTAATTAATTCTTTACCTCAAATCCAGACCAGTTGTTTAGGCGTGGAATACCTAACGGGGAGCAATATTTTGAATAATTTATCAATACATTCAGTTAATACTATGGAAATAGAACTATAAATTATGGAATCGAAAACTAAAAAAGGTTCGTAGGATCAGGCTATGTCCGATTAGGCCTCAGAGCACCGATATCTAAATGCCTAAGGACGTTTGTGTCCATGAAAACAATATCAGGGACTGTTCGGGAGTACATATAACTATTACTCTATTATCGGAAGAGTACGCATTAAGGTCCTATCTTTCTAGAAACTTACTAATTTTTAGAAACTTCAGAGATATTCGATAATAAAAGTTTAGTTTGTTAAGGGGAAAAAGGGGAATGGTGCGTGCTAAATTTGATGAAAATTTAATAAGGATTTTTATCATAATCTTTGTTAAAATTTTTCTGGTTTAGGAGTTTCTCTCACATATCAGTCTATAAATTTTTCCCGAAGAAACGATACTGACCATATAATTAGAAAACTTCTCAGGACAATAACATAAACTTAGACAAACTTTCATTGAGTTCTGTCAGTTACTATGGATGTATAAGTGCCAACAACTGGCAGACAGACGAACATAGGTAAATCGACCCAGATTTTGCTATAATTCAAAAATAAATGTACTTTATGGTATCTTTAATGGTTTCTTCTTTGCATTACAAACGGAAAGACAAAGTAAAGTACACTGAACCAAATGTAGTCGGTAATATTAACGGAAAAATGTTGAAGAACTTTAACGAAAAATGTATTAAATAAAAAGATTTTTATTCTAATTAACAGAATTTTTCTTTAAATTGAAGAATTTTCTTCAAATATATATAAAAAAAAATTAATCAAAACTTTTCATCAGAAATACAAGCCGGTCGGCTCACATCGTCCGCTTGACATTGCACTATTTTCAGTTCTACACTATTTAATTATTATCTTAAACTAGCTTTTTCCGATTTGCTTTGCTGTAGAAAAATTCTCCTCAGTCCTAGATCTCGAAAAGAATTTCACTAATCAGAAATCTGTAATAGATCTGTAGGTATTCGATAATCAATATTTGCTTTGTATGGGGAGTACTCCTTCCCTTGGTCCTTAAAAGTTTATGTATTAATTTACTACAACGATTAAACGTAATTATTTCCCCAACTCAACTAAAATTTCGTAAATTTAACTTAAATATGACATTTTAATTGAATAATATTCATCAATTCGAATAATATGTTATTTAAATTGAATAATATTTATTAAAATTAATATTTATTTAAATTAATTCTTCAATTTGAAGAATTTACTAAAAATGAACGAAAATTTTCATTATGATGAATAAAGCTTTCGTTAGCTGATATTTAACTAACCCTTTTTCTTTATATACACTGTGACTGTAAAATACCTCTTTTTTGAGATTTATGCCCTTGAAAATTTTTTTAAGTGGATCTATAAGCAAAATTTTGGACATATATAGCACAAAAACTTCCCCAAGATTGATAAAAAATAAAATTTTAAATTTTTGATACAAAATATCTCTTAAACTAAAATGATAACATACTTCAGATATAAAGAATCTTTAACATTTTTATGATCGTGTCCAATACGGTGTGAAGCTTAATTAGTTATAACGTAATTTAATATGGAATATTTTTTATTGTCACTGCTCAGCTTTCATATTATTCCATTTTAAATATAAATTTTATTAAATTCCCATAATTTTTATCAACAATTCAACTTTTATGAAAATATTTCCCTTTTTTCTTTTTAAAATTGAATAATAAAAAAAATTTCATAAATATTTACCTTAATGTATCTATTAAATATTTAATTAATTTAATAAATTTCTTCATACTGGGGTCTATAAGTTCTATATGGAAATGTGTTTATGTGTGTTTACTCATATTCATATACTTTCTTACACACACACACACAATCACATTCATGGCAAAATGTCATTTTCTTGGCTCGAGAATTGTGTTAAATATTTGTTTAGAGAGTGAGAGAGTTTCACAAACGTTTAAACATGAAAAAATCTGATTTTTTTTGTGTTCACATTTTACGCTTATTTTTTTGTTTTTCTCCGGAACATGTAGTAAATATGTTAACGGTAAATTTTGCATTAACTTTAACGCAGTTGGATGGACAACCTCCTGCCGTTTAAGAAGCTCTGCTCTTCTTATTGCATTAATGTAACGTAATATTGTCTGTTTGTATTGGTTTGAAAAGGGGAAAAGGAAATGTGAATGTGTTTCTGTTTATGAAAGTACATAAACTATATATATACAGTGTTACCAGGTTGTTAATAAAATGAAATTTTATGAGTTTAGCAATTTTAAAACGAATACAAAAATTGTTGAAGCATAAAAACGTATTTTTTTTCTTTCATTCTTTATTTAATCTTACATTTTAGAAATTACTTTGGCAACTCTGTTTTTTTACTTTATTATAACCTACACGATAGCAGATTGTTGGGGTATTATGCGTTTGTGCTGACCTTTGCGATATACAGAAAAATTGGTGTTAAATCCACCATCAGACTCAGAATCATTTTCTGAGTCGATTTAACGGTTTTAGCTTTCCATGTAAACTTTGTAAACACTCTACAGATCCAAATTTTTGAAATATCTTGTTGAAATTTATTACATATTATTACTTTGGTCCAACAGGCCTATATGGGACCTATGAGAAGTAAAGAACCGATACTTCTCATAGGTCCCATATAGGCCTGTTTTCAAATATAACTTTGAAGGGCATTAATCTTATATATACGCTGGTGTTGTAATAATAAACTGTCCTTTACATCGATATATAATTTGACTTCCCATCATCTTTCCAAAATTATTTATAACTTAAATAGAGTGAAATCGGCGAAAATCGACCAAATTTGGCAGCCTGTGGACCGACCTCCATTAACTTCACAAAGTCTAAACTTAAATTCGCCTACACTTCTATCACAATGTGAAATTTCGACTAGACGTTCGGCAGTTTCAAATTTATTTCCATATCATTTTTCATTTGAAACACTGTACATTGTGGTGTAGGGTATTATAAAGTCGGTCTTGACTGACTATAACTTACATGTTTAGTTTTATTTTTTTGCTTTTGTATGTAAATTTGTAAACATAAGGATTTGCGACTTTTTTTCCTCTTCCCATTTTATACTTGTGGGATTAAATTCATTTATTTATCTTTAACGCCATTATTGTATAAAATATCGTGACATAAATTGTGCCACAATTGTTCTTTTTATACGGGGGGATTTTTTTTAAACAAATATTCGAAAAGTTATTAAGCGATAATTTTTGTTTGAAATTTTTAAAAGGATTTGGCAGTTTTTCATAACTTAATGGTGAATTAATTTCGGCCAAGCCGAATCTTTATGCACACAAGCACACATACACTCAGAAATGCAATATATAAAAAGTTTTACTTAAATATAACACAGGAACACTTATGAGTTAAAAAAAATCAGTAATATTTTTGTCTATAACTTTTTTCTACTAATCCGATTTTGATCCGATTTTTGGAGTGATAATGAAGTGCATATAGCTCAATATTATGGGAAGATTTCATTTCAATTTGTTGATTTATAATTGATCATTTTACGAAAGTTTTTCTCTTGAACTTAGTGGTTGCCTCAAATATCGGTCTACTGAACCGATTTTGGTCAAATTTTATTGGATCTGTTAATTATTGAGGATGTGAACATGTCAAATGCTGACAGACAGACGAGTATAGCTAAATCAACACAGATTTTGATTTGATGGGGTCTGAGATAATTCCTTCTAAGATAAATCTAAGTGAAGAGTATAAAAACATATAATTACCCTCTTCACCCCAAATTTGTAAATCGGATTTTTGACTGGATGGAAGGAGGCATAAAGGAGACGAAAAGAAAAATAGAAATATAAATTTTGGTACCATGTGTAATAATACGAACATTTAGGGTTTAATATGGGTACCTGTATTTGGCACTTTTTTTAAAGTTTTTTTTTATCAGATAAAACTATTTTATACAATCGCAATATAATTTCAAATCTTTACACTTAAAGGGTTAAAAAAGTCAAAAAGGGGATAAAAACAGAAAATCACAGTTAACTTGAACTTAATAAGTCAAAGCGAATAAAACTTTAAAGTATCACTTTTAAGTAATCACTTTAAATTAATTCCAAATATGAACCAGATATTTGGAGAACGTGTTACAAATCGTAAAAAGTACCAAATTTACCAACATGATCAAAATTTTTTTAAAAAAATTATATCTTGAAATAAGAAAAAGTTATATTTGGATCATATCTGCACATTATATTTTTAAAATGCATACAACACGATTTTTATGGACGCAATAGAAATTACACTTTTCACTTATAATAAAAGTTTTCCACTTTTTCGTCTGTTTAGTAATACATTTATAAATACTTTTAGAATTTTAGTACAACTTAACTTGAACACATGAATATAACAAAATGGATGGTAAAAATTTTAGCGGTTATTTTGTGGTACTTTTTGGATCTTTTGGAAGTACTATTTGATTTTTGTAAAATTTTATATATGAAATTTGAAATTTAGAATCGGATTTTTTAAATTTCTAAAAGTACTTTTTTCATAATTTTTGGTACTAATAAATAACGTAAATGTACGAAATCCAGTATATACGATTCCAGAATCGGTTATATACGATTTTATTGTACTTTTTTGATCATTTAAATGTACAATTTTATTTTTCTATAATTATTAATGTAAAATATGAAAGTTATGATGTACTTATGAAATTTAGAATTAATATGAGTGAAGTATTTGGTACTTTTTGAAATATCCTATAATTCTACTTGTTTTTTATTAAGTATAATTAATGTAAAATAAGAGGTTTTTGCTATACAACCCCAAGTGTGTAAAAATAAACTTAAGGGTATTTAATGGACATATGGTACTTTTGTACTTATTGATTCAAATGGGGAAAAGAGGGCATTTAATATTTTTCGAAATTTTTAATTTAAAAAAAGGAATTTTGTAAACAATACTTTCCGATTTTGTTCTTATAATTAATCATAAAAATATTAAATAAAGTGTATATGTAGACCCAAGAGAATGAAAATAAATGGGGAGCAATTTTTGGTACTTTTGAATCTTTTTTATACCCTCTACCATCACAAGTGGTTATGAGGGTATATTAAATTTTTCATTTCGTGTGAAACGTCAAGGAGAAATTATCTAAGATGTATTCTTACATCTGTCTGTCTGACGTTGCCAGGTTCAAATCCACAATAATTGATAGAGCTCAATGAAATTTGATATTTACTATTATCTTAAATAATTCCTATTTAAAACAAAAAGAGTTGAATAGAAAAAAGTTATACACCGATATCTGAGACAACATCTTAAAAATGAAAAATTACCAACGATTGTGAATAAACGAATAATTTTCATGAAATTTATCACACTGACATTACCTTTTATGAAAATCATAACGCACTACAAAATCTTTGGACAGGGCACTGGCCGCATCTTTGAAATTTTTATAACATATTTCTTGAAATTTGACAGGTAGAAAAATCCTTAATAAAAAAATATTAAAAACTAAAAAATTGGCCAAAGTACAGGGCAATGATATCCGTTCTATAATCGATATTTTTGATGTAGCATGTCTCTGAAACTGTTACAGGACATTTAAAACATTTTAAGCATTTACGAAACGAAAGAAAGATTATAGACTACATATTATTGCGATAGGACATGGAGGAATGGTATCCCTTTACGAAGGTTCATTTAACATGTTCCCTCAATTATTTCAAAATTGATCATTGTGGAGAGCATTAATGATTCGGCATTGCTTAATAAAGTTTTAATAAAATTAACGTATAAACCGAAAATTTCGGACTTTTTAAGTTACCAGATTCCAAGAATTCTTATATATTATATTTTGCAAAATTTTAATAAAGTTTCAAGTTAAAGTCCAAATAAACAGTCAAGTAGTAAAAAAGAACACTTTCACAAATAGTTATTCACACATGAGTGAATTCAAAACTTTGTATACTTTTCACAACAAATTCAAGGATGGATCTCATCTTTAAAATAAGAAAAATTTAATTAAAACACAAAATGAAAACTTTCGACAAAAAAAAAAAAAAAAAAAAAAAAATAGAAAAAGACGAAAACAAAAGTATTAGAAAATTTGGATAAATTCACTTTTTTGTTTGCCAAAACGAAAACAGACAAAAACACATGTTTGTAATGTTTTTATAACCAAAAAAACACCAGTTTCCGTTTCCCATTTTTTTCTTAAAAGTTTTTGTTTTGGACAAAATTTTGGGGAAAAAAAAGAAAAATTAGTAAAAACAAGAACAAAAAAAATCGAAAGATAACAAAATATAATAAAACCCGAAATAGAGGAAAAAATAAGCGAAAAAGAATAGAGAATAAAGAAACATTTCGCTATTTGTATTCATAAAAAATTTCCATGATTTATGATGAATTTCTATGTTTTCCTTTGGTCTTATTGTACACTACAGCCCCTACTTACGCCTTCCCGATTTGCGTCACTTTTTCAGAGCTGAAAGATTTCGATTTGCGTGGTTTAAATTTCAAATTGCGTCGGTCCGATTTGCGTTTGGTTCTATTTACGTCGCTGAATTGCTGATGAATTGCAGCAATGTTGGTGCTCATTTTTAGCAGCTCTGATAACACTTATCGTCACCTGTAAGTAAAGTTTTCGATTTGCGTGAAATAACTGGAAATTCTTTTTCTTTGTTATATAAGTGATGCTTCATCCCATTCTCAATGTCCTCCCGGTATACATTGATTGTCATCGGCCCCTCCGATGCGCCCTAAATATGCCAGAACTGTAGAGTGTCCTGTTAAGACACCCATCGTCTTACTTAGCACACTTTAATGTAATTCCAATATACTCATGGTTTTTTCCTCGTTGGAGTTTCCCCAAGTGTCCTTTTAAAGCTGGCGACTGTTTCGTTATTCTATGTCCACTCCTTTAGTCTCGTCCTAAATGCAATTAAAGGTACTGGGATCCACAGGCTTTATCTTGGAGCCATCAAGCAATTATTGGTAGATGATTTGCTTCCTCAGGTTTATGACCTTGATAGTCTTGTGTTTAGATCCTTGTGTTGCAGGTTTGCCCAAGTTACGGCTTCCTTTATCGCATGTACTTTCTCTTGTAGAACCGTATTGTGGTTTGGTAGTCTAAGGAATATTCTGGTTTCTGGTTCTTCTATTTGGAGACCCAGACCTATATTTTTCATGTTTTGAGCTGTCAGTGTAGAACAAGTTCTCACAAGCTTATTGGAATTATTGTTTCCAATGCTCGAGTAGATGTTGTCTTCATAGCACCACATTCTTTGAACCCTGCGTAAGTAAGCAGCAGTGTAATTACGCTTCTGTAGAGTCAATGTATCATTTTTGGATTGAAAAATTTGATTCGTTTTGCGTCGCGTTTCTCCGGTCTCCATTTTTGACGCAAGTTGTGGCTCCAGTGTATTTTACTGTTGTTGTTTCTTGGTGTTATTTTAATGTTTTCATCTTAATGTTTTTGTTAACAACAACAACAACGGACAAGTATTATGTGTCATGACATTAAAAATGTTGCTTCTCATACGACAAATTTTTCACCAAAAAATGTTTTAGCTTTTTTTGTCTCTTCACATCATCCGTTATTTGTAATAAAATACGCGGTTAAAAAAATTTTGTTCCATGTTTTATTGTTGTTTTCATATTTATTCACTTTTTTTGTGAAATTTTTAATTATAAAGGAAGGAGCACATCATTCAAACGATGACAAAATGAATATAAATGTAGGTTATGTTTTATAAAACGACATCACTCTGTTTCTGAATGTTTTGTTATAATAAGGATGATGATGATGGCGATGATTCTTGGTAATGATATTCTACTGTGATGAGAAAATGAGAAAAACACACAGTTGGAAAATTTATAATCGGTGGAGGGGAATCTGGAATACCCTCTTGGTATATATACCTCCAATTTTTAAACAAAATAAAGTTCGTCTTTTTAATGAACATTTGAATATGTGGTGAATTTTTGATAGAAATTTTTATTATTGGTAAAAACTTTATTTTTTGTAAAAATTTATTTTTTTATGAAAATTTAAATTTTAGAGAAAATTTTGAATTTATGAAGAACATTCGAATTTTTTGGTGGTAATTCGAAGCTGTGGTGAATTTTCGGTGAAAATTTGAATTTTTAGTAAAAAATTTAATTTAAATTAATTTTTAATGAACAATTACATTTTTAGTGAAAAAATGCATTTTCAGTGAAAAATTGCATTTTCAGTGAAAAATTGCATTTTCAGTGAAAAATTGCATTTTTAGTGAAAAATTGCATTTTTAGCGGAAAATTGAATTTTTAGCGGAAAATTGCATTTTCAGTGAAAAAGTGCATTTTTAGTGAAAAGTGCATTTTCAGTGAAAAATTCCATTTTCAGTGAAAAATTGCATTTTCAGTGAAAAATTTCATTTTCAGTGAAAAATTGCATTTTCAGTGAAAAATTGCATTTTCAGTGAAAAATTTCATTTTCAGTGAAAAATTGCATTTTCAGTGAAAAATTGCATTTTCAGTGAAAAATTGCATTTTCAGTGAAAAATTCCATTTTCAGTGAAAAATTCCATTTTCAGTGAAAAATTCCATTTTCAGTGAAAAATTCCATTTTCAATGAAAAATTGCATTTTCAGTGAAAAAGTGCATTTTTAGTGAAAAGTGCATTTTCAGTGAAAAATTACATTTTCAGTGAAAAATTGCATTTTCAGTGAAAAATTGCATTTTCAATGAAAAATTACATTTTCAGTGAAAAATTACATTTTCAGTGAAAAATTACATTTTCAGTGAAAAATTACATTTTCAGTGAAAAATTACATTTTCAGTGAAAAATTACATTTTCAGTGAAAAATTACATTTTCAGTGAAAAATTGCATTTTCAATGAAAAATTGCATTTTCAGTGAAAAATTGCATTTTTACTGAAAAATGGAACTTTTCAATTAAAATTTAACTCTTTAGTGAAAGATGATTTTTTTATTTAAATTTTTGGTAAAAATTTGAATTTTTAATAAAACAATTAATCTTTACTGAAAAAGTAGCTTTTACCCGGTGCGATTTAACGAACAAAAATACTCTTTCGTTCTATATTCTTTCTGTATTAAGAAATCATAAAATGAAGACTTTAGCCATAATAGTTCTTCAGATTTTTGATTTCTAATATTAAGTCTGTAAGGGATAAAATTTTGAAAACTATAGATATAGTTCTTTTGGTATTATTATAGTAATAGATACTCTTAATCAAGTCGCGCTTCACTCTTCTCAAAGACAAAGATCATAACTTTGGACAATTTATTATCTTGTGGTCTTTCCGATTTTTTTTTTGTAAATTCTATTGCTTTTGGATCTGAAACTTATTACAAAATTTCCTTGATCATTTGCTATATAAACATTTTGATCTAGAAGATGCGGAAAGATTCCAATTAAATACAATTCGTAGAAATTGTCAGGTTACTTTAGTTCTTGAGTGAGTTGAACCTCATAAACGAGAGCATAAAATACTTCATTGCATCAGAAATATTTCTAAGTTGTTTAATTTTTGGACATGACAATGAGTCAAATATTGAACTCTTCTGCTAACAGTTTTAATTCCATAGAAAAAAATTGGCTGAGAATACATAACTAAAAAATTCACTTTTTTCAGAACAAGACATAACAATCGAAACGCACTTAGAATAATGCGTAATTCCAATAATAATCAATAAAATATGTACTATTTTTGCTTCCACTGACTCAATGAACATGAATTCCCGGGAATTTAGCAAATTTTTTAATCCTTAAATCTCGGGAAATTTGTTCGCGAATTTCCGGGAATTATAATAAATGAAAAATGTTTATTGTTTGTCCAACATGGAGCCGAAAAATTCCTATGTAAAATTTAAAAAAATACTGCTATTTATCTTGTGTCCAAATCTAATGCTACAAAGATCAAAACACCAGGATCTTATGCGTCACTTAAAAATATACCAACAAACAATTTAAAAATATGATACTCTAAACCCAAGAACTGCCAGCAAAAGTTGAAGAAACAAAAACAAACAAAAAATAGTGTCGAAACTAGCAGAACGAGAAGCTCGTTCATAAGAAAATCGATGGTTTAAGGCTTTCACCTTCCAAGAACTGATCGTGATCATACAACATATTGAATCACATTTAAAAAATAATTCTAGATTGATCCCTTGTTATGGACGATTGGACAAGTATAAAAAATAGAAGATACCTTAATATATATATTTGCACGAACAGGAAAGAACCTTAAATAATTTAGGAATGGTATATATTCAAGGAAAAAGTGGAGCTTTGGAAAACCGCGACCTTATGAAAACTCGATTAATGGAATACAACATCAGTTGTGGAATCTTCATAGTTGCAAACACAACGGACGGACCAAATGTTATGAAAAAAGTTGTTGATGATCAGTATAAAAAAACTGAAGTGGGATCTTAGTATACAGAGCTGGAACTTTGCAACAGTAATTGAAATTCATCTTCAGGAAGATGACTTTTGTTTTATGTTTTTGATCTAATTAACATGAGTTCTAAATAAAAATACATACTTAACAAAGTAAATATATAATTTTATGTTCTTGGCGCCATTTCCCGAGATACCGGGAAATTTTAATATCAATCCCAGTTTCCCGGGAAATAAACCTTCAGCAAAATGTGACCAAAAATTCATTATGTGTTCAAAATATTATAAAGTCTATAATTCAAAAATTAGTTCAAATATGGATCATCTCTAATATATTTCATGGAAGGATTTCTTATAGGAGATCTTAGTTAAATATTTCTTTATGTTACAAATTAAATAACAAACAATACATATTCTTATTTAACCTCATGCAAAGATAGAGTGCATAATAGATTTTCCTAACAAAAAACAACTGTTGGGTGCACAAAGGATATTTTTGAGAGCGTATCATTTTTTGTTTTTTTATGTTTGACAATGAGATGTCAAAAGTATAAAGTACAATAATACTGACATAAATAGATGAAATCTTTGAAATTGTATACTGTATTTGTTATCACACATCAACAGTGTAATTTGAAATTATTCATACAGTATGAATAAAAATTTATATTATTGAATTCCAAAAAAAGGGGAAAGCAATATATGTATCCTTAATATCCTTTTTACTCTGTCTTGTTTCATCTTAAAACTGAAAATTTGTTTAATTACATTTAACAGGTGTAAATATTTATTTCATTTAATTCTTCTGTGTAACATCTTTACACAAAATATTTGTTTACAGAGAGTAAAGTATTATTTTGTGTTTTTTTTTTTGCCCGAAATAATTATAGAACAAAAGCTTTTAGATGTTTTCATTATTTTCCTTAAAAAAAACATACTCTAACTTGTGATCTTATTTCTGTTCAAATATTTTGAGTAAAATTCTTGTTTTCGTTTAATTAAGATAAAAATGTGGAATCGGTAGAAATTCATTTAATTAAAACATAAAAAACATATTTTCTAATGGAGTTAAACAAAAATATAATAATGGAAATGAAAAGAAATGTTCCATCGTCTCAATGTCCTCCCTGCATTGATTGTCTTCGGCGGCTCTAATACGCATTAAATGAGCCATAAGAGTAGGGTGTTCTGTTAAGACACGCATCATCTTACTTAGCACACCTTTATGAAATTAAAAAATACTCATGGTCTTCTCCTCGTCGGGGTCTCCCCAAAGTATCCTTGTAATGCTGGCGACTCTATCGTTATTCCACAGTGACCTGTGTTCTGCTATCGCCCACTCCGTGTGGTTCGATAGTCGGAGGGATATTCTGGCTTCTGGTTCTTCTATATACAGAAACAGTGTCGTTCTATCTCCATGTTTTGAGCCAATGTAGTAACAAGTTCTCACAGAAATAGGTGCCATAGTTCTCTTCGACCAGGAGTCACGATCTGTTATCAGCGAATCGTAAATGGCATTAATCCGTTTCTCAGGTATCTTGTTGGATGTCTCCATAATCTGGAAATGTTCAGCCAGAGCCTGTATTATATTCTGGTGATATGATCTTGGTCCCCGGCTTAACCCTTTTTCCAATTGCCTGGTTTCACATAATTAATGGAAATGAGTGTAGAAAAAATATAATTAAACATAACTCATACCCAGGGAGGGGTCCTATATGAGACCTAAAATTGTTCCGAATTTCAATAAATGCATCCTTTTTTGTAAACATTTCTTGATGTTAATTTCGGTATGTATAGAGCCCGTTGTAACAAATGATTGGCTTCTTATGCCGCAACAAATATTACTTTCTGTATCAAGAACTTTTTGGGAATTTTGAAAGATTTTGTGTACCCTACCTTTCCTCAGTATTCCCTCGAGCACCTGCAACATAAAGTTTTTGACCAGGAAAAATCTATCAGATCATATATTTCATCATCCATTATGGCGCAAGAATATTTTTAACGTATACTTGAATAAAATTTTCGTGTTCTGTTTTTGGCCACTAAATGTTTAGCAGCGTTCCTGCCTGGAACTGTCTGAGTTTTGCATGTTTTCGCACCACATAGTCCGAGAATTGAACTAACCGGTCTGCTTTCCTACTGGATGTTTTGGGAGCTCTTTTGAAAATGTTTTCTATTTGTTGGCTTAAGAAACATCATTTGGACCATTTCTTCTACCTGAACCAGGTTTTATATCAAGGGAAAAGTTCTCCCGGTTCTGTTTAATAACATTGGAAACAGTTTGACGACAGATCTTTGAATGCTTTGTCAACATTTTGTAGGACCAAGATGGGTTTTGTTGAACTTTTTCTGATCACTTATTTTAATCTGATTAACATTATTTTGACATTAAATATAATACCTGATATGTTTTACAAGGGTAACTTGATCAAGAAAATATCAGGTGCGTTAAGAATTTTAAAAAATCTTTCAAACTTAACACAATTTAAAATTTCCATTTCAAATTCCTGTTTCTCACATAATTTATGTACAAAAACTATTAAACATTTCAATAGTTCTTTTAATTTAAGTCATAAGTTTAATTTTTAACAACTAAATGCAGACATTATAATCCTTTTCTATGGAATTTTATATTTTTCTACTTTAATTTCTGAACTTTGACATTTTAATAGTAATTCTTCTTCTTCGTCTTCTTTTAATGTTTATAAATTTATTCAGAAACATTAAGAATGTTGGAAAACGGAAAAGAAAAACAAAAACTAAATAAATGATTCAATGAATCACAAAATAATTACAGATTTCATAAAGTTCACCATAATTTCATTTAAAGTTAAATACAAACATACGTTTCTACAAAATATTTGCCATAACAACTTAACGCTGTTTATTATTTGAAAAGCAGGATCGTAAGGCGAAAGGAGGGGGAAATGAAAAGGATATGGAATGTGTGCTTTATTATTAATTGATAGTTTAAATGAATGGAATTTATAGTAAACGAAAAAAAAGATTTAATTATAGGATTTTAAAAGAGAAACACATGTCCTTAATTAAATCCCTCCTTTTTGCTACGACTCTTTTTCAAAGATCTCATAATTTATTGAAATGTATAGAATTTCATAAATAACACACAATAAAAGCAAAATTTTAGATTTCTTCATAAAGAGGCATTTTATTGTATGCAATAAGGAATTATGAAAACTTCTCCATGAGACTGTAAGTTCTATCTGTAGTAGTATATGTTACGAATATCATGCAATTCTCCTTATTATGAAGTTAGAAATCAAAAATCTAGTATTCAAGGATGTAATACCAGCAGACATCTACGAGTACACATCGAAGTCTTAGCTTAACTTTTACGGATCCACAAGAATTCTGTCTGCGAGGAAGAGAAACTACCTCCAACTTGGAAAGAAGGCATCACCCCTAAGTTAAGTTAAAACAGAAGCGATCTAAATTTTTGCAATATCTGGAGAGGAATTACTCTCTTAACACCATATACAATATATTGACAATTATCAAACAAGAAAGACTTCGAAGTAAAACTAAGAAAAATTAACGTGACGATCAGCCAGGTTTCCGATCTAGCGGAAGCTGCGTAGATCAAGCTGAACAACCTACGCCTTATAATAGAACAGTCTCTTGAATAACATATTCCTCTGTACTTACTGTTTATAGATTGCAAGAAAGCCATTGACACCAGTATTCAGCAGAAAAGGAGTATCTCAGAAGATAATACAAATCATCAGACTTCTTTTTCGTATAGAAGAAGAAGCTAAACTACTAGTTCTTCACAACGGCAATGTCAACCGTTCAAAGAAATGCTAAAATAAAACAAAGCTGTCCACATTGATTTCAAATATTCACCATCCAACACGGATGTTATAATTAATGAAGTATGTTCAGAGAGAAGAGGAATCACGAAGAGTCTCTTATACTCACAAAAGATATTCAACATGCAAGCAAACTTGGAAGACTTGGAGCAATATTGTCTTGAGATAAATATCATGAAAACTAATGCAATGAGAAAACTGTATTTTGTAACAGCGCCCCCTATGTGTTATACAGTGCTTGGAAACTTTTCTTGTTTTTCTTTTTCCTTTAGCATTTCTTTTTTGATATTGAGCATTTTCATTCAAATGAAGCAAACTCTCTTTTTTTAATTGTTCGACAATTTTTGTCTGTGTCCAGATTCAAACTTGAAATGTTTGAAATACTATTTTTTAGTCAACGACTATATCACGTCGCTTCCTTAGAGTTCAGACTATTTAATAGCACCGATCTATTTATTCTATAAACAGACTATATTTTATAGTCCAAACTAATATATCAAACTTTATTTTTCTTTGCACAAATATCGGCATATAACTTTTTTCTACCAACTGATCTTCCTAGTTTTTAATTATGGTCTACTCGGGACAACTGCAGGCAATTAGGACAAGTTTTGCCTGAAATAACTTGTATACTTTATTTGGTCTTGATTGCTTTTTGGAGTTGAATACGGAAGAGAAGTAAATAAATGTAATTTGTTTTTAACATGAAAAATTTTCTATACTCAGATATCGGTATATAAGTTTTTACAGCAAGTTTTTTAGTTTGGATTTGCTTTAGACAACATTTAGGTCAAATTGTTACTGAATTCGAAGTTTGAGTTCTCAAGTGAACAACAGTTGCAACATCAGACAGAAAGATTGTCTAATGGAGTAATTACTAAATCATCCCAGATTTTTATTTAGTTAAAAATATATACTTTGTGGCTTCTTGATTCCTTGATGGAAAACAAATATTTCTCCCAATTTTGGTTTTCTAATAGCATCTATCATGGACCCCTAATAAAGAACCCCTTCCAAATTTAAAAATGCCACAATCTTCAGTATTTCTTTCAAAGATAACTTTTCTAAATTTAATGTTTCATAAAAATTAAATCATCTTCCTCTGAAATATAAAGAATTTTTCCGACAGATTTGAAATTTCCTTTTCAAAACTTCTTATTTCATTTACAACTTTCTATTTATTACAAAATCCTATAATAATTTCAAATACCCAAAGTACTTCCACCAAAAACAAAAATTAAAAACTGACAAACTGGACTTTAAACAATTTCAATGACTTCCTTGACCTTCCTCTCCCTCTCTCTCTCACTTTGAAATAAGAAGGACCTAAAGAAAATAAAAGTTTGAACAAAAATTGTTTTAAACAAACAAGAAATGTTGTCTACACGCTACAACTCAAGTTTAGTTTTTCAAATTTTCTGTAGGAAATGAATTAAGAAAAATTCAAACTGACTAAAAAAAAGCTGTTACGCCATGTTGGTTTTTGCCATATTTACAGGAAATAAAAAAAATCTCTACAAATAACTGTATAAATCACTTAAATGCAACAAAGTGGGTGGTTTCGATGAATTTGTGCAATTGTGGGATTTTCTATGTGATGCTGTGTGTGTGTATATTTGAATATATGTATGTATATGTTCCTTGGTTTTTTGTTTAACAAACATATTTGTACATTTTCACACACACATATTTGTTTTGATATAAATATGTGTGTGTGTGTTAATATATATTTTATGTGAGATTTCCCATCTAACATTATTGAATATTTTTTGTTTTTGTCATTTCTACTGAAATTTTCCTTCCATTCATTGAATATGAAAAGTTATTTTTTCTTGATATTTATGTTGCACAGTGAAATTAATTAGGAATTGGAAATAGAATCCATTTTATTATAGACCAATTTTTAGTCCATTCTATTGGTATTTTAGTCTTTTCTACAGATAAAAGTTTAGTATATTTTAAAGTTCAAATTTCTGTCTATTCATCTAGACTAAGGTCTATTTAATAGACCAGACTTTAATCTATTTTATAGACCAGACTTTAGTCTATTTTATAGACCAAACTTAGTCTATTTTTTAGACCAGACTTTAGTTTATTTTATAGACCAGACTTTAGTCTATTTTATAGACCAGACTTTAGTTTATTTTATAGACCAGACTTTAGTCTATTTTGCAGACCAGACTTAAGTTTATTTTATAGACCAGACTTAAGTTTATTTTATAGACCAGATTTTAATCTATTTCATAGACCAGACTTAAATTTATTTCATAGACCAGACTTGAGTCTATTTTATAGACCAGATTTTAGTCTATTTTATAGACCAGACTTTAGTTAATTTTATAGACCAGACTTTAGTCTATTCAATAGACTAGATTTTAGTCTATTTTATATACCAGTTTATTTTATAGACCAGATATTAGTCTATTTTATAGACCAGATTTAAGTCTATTTTATAGACCAGACTTTAGTTTATTTTATAGACCAGACTTTAGTCTATTCAATAGACTAGATTTTAGTCTATTTTATATACCAGTTTATTTTATAGACCAGATATTAGTCTATTTTATAGACCAGATTTAAGTCTATTTTATAGACCAAACTTTAGTCTAATCTATAGACCAAACTATAAACCAAAGTGTATTCTAAAGACCAGACTTTAGACTACTTTATAGACCAAACTTTCAATATACTTATCTTTGGTGTATTTAATGATGCAAAATTTTGCTTCTCCAAATTTTAGTCGCTTCTAAAATTGGTCTATTATCTAGACTAAACTGTACGACTATGAGTTAAACTACATAATATAATGACAGACTGTTTCATTATCTTTATATAAAATACTGTATTCATTCTGTCCCACTGTATATTGTAATCTTTGTATGTATGGTTTCCTGCCCATGTTGTTGTTAGTGTTCTTTTTATTCTATATCTTTGTTGTTTTTTTGTACCATGTTTAATACTTAATCAACACAAACAAATTAAATTTGTTTGTCTGTAGCATCCAACCATTCATTCATTCATTTATACATTCTTTTTTATCGTGGCAGCAACATGTTGTAGAAGTGTTTGTTTTGCTACTTTGTAACTATGTTTTCCTAGAAGTAGCAACACTTGTTTGCATACACGTATTGTTATTGGATTCCTTTTCTGTTGTTGATGTTGTTGTTGCTGCCAACAGAATTTTATATTAAATTTTCACCTTTAAATTTAAAATTTAATTTAAATTTACAAAAGACATTTTCAAAATATCGACACAAAAGAAAATTAGATTTTCTAAAATATAAAACGATTCAAAAAACATTAAATATTAAAGAAAATCTTAACATTTAGTTTAAGACTAAAAGCTTATTGAAGCTTTCTTGAACTTTTTAAACAACTTAATCGATTTTATGTTCTCACATATGTTTTCTTTATATAACAAATAATAAGATCAATATTTCATAATAAAACCATAGAGATTTCCTCAAACGAGGTCACAGAGTCTATAAATGTACGTGTGATTTAAAAGCAATTTTTCGTTTTATTATTATAATAAACTAAATATATATTTATTTCATCTACACAAATAGTGTTCGGAATCTAATATTTTATAGAATAAGTAACCAAATTGAATTTGCATTTTTATTATTGTGTGTCCTTAATAATAATTCAATTCCAGTTTTTTTATTAAGACATCAACCAGTTTTCTATTGCCACAAGATGTATTGAAAAGTGATATTCAATAGAGAAATAATTTATTTTATTTATCGAAAAAAAAATTTTAAAGAAAAATATGTTTAAGAATGAACAGCAATTCAATTGCAAATAAGTGTTAATTTTAGTTAAGGAGATAAAAACTTATATAGAGTTTAGAAATTTGTCCATTCTATAGACCAAACTTCAGTTTATTCTATAGACCAAACTTTAGTCTATTCTATAGACCAAACTTTAGTCTATTCTTTAGACCAAACTTTAGTCTATTCTATAGACCAAACTTTAGTCTATTCTATAGACCAAACTTTAGTCTATTCTATAGACCAAACTTTAGTCTATTCTATAGACCAAACTTTAGTCTATTCTATAGACCAAACTTTAGTCTATTCTATAGACCAAACTTTAGTCTATTCTATAGACCAAACTTTAGTCTATTCTATAGACCAAACTTTAGTCTATTCTATAGACCAAACTTTAGTCTATTCTATAGACCAAACTTTAGTCTATTCTATAGACCAAACTTTAGTCTATTCTATAGACCAAACTTTAGTCTATTCTATAGACCAAACTTTAGTCTATTCTATAGACCACACCTTTGTCAATTTAATGTAACTAAACCACAGTCTAGCTTAGACAATAGCAGACTAAAGTTTAGTATGTAGTTTAGAGTGAAATTAGCTATAGTCGAGATTGTATCTAAGACGGTATTTTAGACTGAAGTTAAACTTCAATCTATAGTTAAGGCTATTGCTTAAGTTTCAGCATAGACGATAGTTAAAACAGTTTGCTGTTTATGCTATGTTTTAAGCTTATCTTAAGACTAGAATATGGTCTATATATAGTCCGTTTTAAGGACTACTACTGATTATAAACTTTAATATAAATATTTTTGATTCTACATTACATAATGGAATGCATTAATTAACAAAAGTATGATTTAAATTTTAGCTTTAAGATACAATTATCTTGTCTGCACGTAGTCTCTGTTAAATATCCAAAATATCCATCTCATAATATTTATTGCATGCAAATTAAAGAACACTTTCATAATTTTGCCTGCTTTTTCAAACACTTTATTTTATTGAAATTTATCCGACATTATTAGTTTTCTTTTTTAGAAATAAAGCAAACTAACCAAAATTTTTCTTCTCTCTTTCTTCTATTCTTGTTTTTTTTACAAAACATTTTCTTTTTCTTAATTATTCATAATTATATTTAGCAAAAGCTTTGAACAAAAGATACAAACAACCAAAAAACAAAAAGCATTAAAAATAATGTAGAAAAATCATTACGATAAGTAGAAATTGCATTAAAACGAAAAATTTATATTAAAAAATATTGAAGAAACTAAAGAGATAAACAAAAAGAAGCTAAAAACAACTTGCAACAAAAATCAAATAATAAGAGAAATAATCAGAAACTAATTTGAAAACCAAAAACCAAAAAAAGCACTAAAAAGGCAACAAAAGCCAAATAAACCGAATTACAAGACAGAATTATTAAAATAACTAAAATTGCTAATAACGAGCAATTCAAGAGAGATCTAAAGCACGTACACAGATACACTTAGAAAACAAACAGACACACACACACAGATACACATTGTTAAAATCAAAATTTAATAATTTAATTAACACTTTTTTTAATTAAAATCAAATATTAAAGGCACAAACATTTTTAAATTCAATAAAATACACCAACAGCCAAAATCACCTACACCCTGTAGCATAGATACGATACCAAACGAAACAGATTCATTTGCAACAACAACTACAACATCAGCATCATTAAATTCAGTATCACCAACACTATCATCATCGGTAGCAGCACCCAACCAACAACTACAACAGCTGCAACAGCAACAATCATCCAAAATTACGACCACAACGAAAAAGAACAATCCCACCTCTGCACCTCATACACAACAACAACACAACGTCATGAATACGAACAAAGTGAAAAAACGTGATACTGATTTATGACTGGTGCGTACCAAGGGTGCCCTGGGTTTGGGCACTAGCAGTGGCAGTCGCTATAAAGTGACTGCTCGCTGTGTACCGGAAGTTAGTATAACATCACCCGTAACACCACCCACAGAGAGTCAATACGGTTGTGGTACTAGTAGTAATATTCTTAATCGTAGTAATAATAGTTGTAGCAATAATCATGTTATAGCAACAACTACAGCAACAACAACAATAACAACACAGGCACAACAATCACAACAACCACCAACACCACTTTCAATATCAATACCAACAGCAACAACCACAACTCCATCCCTTAGTTATTCACAAGCCCAATATTATAGTTATCCCAACAACACAACCACCAACATCAACACCAACAACATTTACAATAAAAACAACTATAACTACAATAACAATAAAATAAATAACAATAATTTAAATAACATCAACAACATCAAGAATTTGAAGAATACAATAAATCAGACAAACAGTAAAAGTAAAAGTACATTTGATAGCTCATCCAGTCATAGAAACGAAACTAATTTCAAAATTTTATCCTCAGGAGCAACATTAGTAGAGGAGGAAGATTTCAATGAACTTACCGCCGTACCAACAACTTCAGCATCGGCATCAGCATCAGCATCAGCAGCGACAACAACAGCAACACCAGCAGTACGGCCAACTAATATTGTGATAGCGTCAACTACAGCTACAGCCAACTCTATAGCCACCACTACCACCAACACCACAACACAAAACGACTTGAATAAAGGGAACAATCGCAAAGTGTCAAGACATTTGCCCCCATTGAAATTACAAAGTAACGAGTCAACCTCAATAACGCCATCGGCCGGTCAGGGGCCCTGTTCGACAATTGCAGCATCAGTGAGAAATGTTCTGCAACGTCAACAGGCCTCTTCAACTACAAGTCCAACACAGCAACAACAACAACAACATCAACAGCAAACAAAATCAAAACGTACGACAACGACGCCGAATATAACCTCCTCCAAAGACGACGATTTTTCAGCAATACAAGCAAATGAGCATACGCCTCTGTTCTCAGACTTACAACGAGCTCAACAGCAACAGCAACAGCTTTCGCAAACACCTACATCAGCTGCCTCGTCCAATACTTCGCCCAATAATAGCATAATTGCGAATTATCAAACCACAAACGTTTTAAACAACACCACCGTTGCTGCCTCTACTGCCACTCCCCACAACTACAACAACAGCTCCACAACCACCACCAACAACCACACCTTTAGTACTACTGCTGCTACTACTGCAACTACTACCACCTATTCGCACAACTCAAAGACAACACGTTCCTGGCCAGTGATATATCGTAATCCCCATCATTACGACTACGAGGCTCTTTATGCCCTCACCAATGCCAACAATTTGCGAGCCAACCACAATCAATACCAGCAACAATACGTGGCACCATCAGTAACTTTCAAACAAAATTGTTATTCGAATCAATTTAAACAATCGATTGTTTACTCGTCCAGCAATGAGGACTTGACTACCATCAATGAATGTGCGTCAGCAAATGGTGTGGTGGCAAATGGTGGTAGAAGCAGCAGTGGCAGCAGCAGTATTTTTGGTGGTGGCAATAGTAATACCAGTTGCAACAATCTACAAAAACTTAATCAACAGCAGCAACAACAACAAACAACTTGTTACTATTTTTCACCTTCGCGTCACAACAGCATTTATGAACATCCCTCGGCGGTTGTTGCCAGTTCACTGCAATTCGATCCTCATACCTCGGCCGCTACAACAGCTGCAGCTGCCGCAGCGGTTGAGTCTATACGACGTAGCAATAGTATACTGTTACGCAATAGCAGTTGTTCCTCGAAAATTATGCATCAAACAGGTGGTGGCGGCGGTGGTGGTAACTTAGATAGCCCCACCTCTCTCAATTCGGCCATGGATGTTACTAGTAATGTTGGCTCTTCAACATGTTGCTCAAGTTGTTGCATGGGTCCACCGCCTGTGCTCTTCCTATTCGTTACACTTCTAATGACAACCAGTGCTACAGCAATGTTATGTGCTGCCATTATGACAGATCATTGGGAGCATGTAAAATGGGATCGTGTTAGTCTAGATCGTTATTCGAATCGTTCAAATTTACAATTGGAATGGATAATGGAGGATAAGGTGGCGATGTTAAAACCGGACAAGAGAGGTGAGTCGATTAGAATGTGTTTTTAAATTAAATAATTAATTTTATGTTTATTGCGAATATGGGAATGGAATAGAATTTCACTGGGAAGAGAAAGGAATTGGAAAACATCTATCTAACGATTATAACTGTATAACAGATAAATATTCATCTAAAAAAGAGAACCTAATTGAAATTATCAGAGTATTTTTCTGTAGATAAAATAGCAGGGATATACCTGTTTTTTCAGAAGTTTTTTGATTCGATTTTTTATTTTAGGCCATTAAATTGCCAAAAACTTTGCTTTGAGAAAAAATTGGACCTAAAGATTTTGGAATTTTGCCTTTAATTTAAATGTAAAATAAAACCTTCATGGATGGAAAACTTGGAACTATTGAATTATTCTCTTAAGTAGTTAGGACTGATTTCTTTTAACTTTTTCATCTCAAGTTAAGCCCATGCTCTCCCTTTCTCTGAAACGACTTTGAAATGTCTTAGCTGCGCTCTCTTTTGAGATGAATATAATTTTTGTTGAAGATAAAACTCAACTTTTCGAATTAACTCAACTCCCTAAGATGAATTTATGAAAGAGAAATTGAATATTTGAGCCAAACGAGTGGAGGATCAATTTGTCTTCATTTAGTGGTTTTGCAATCTTGCACTCTTAATGTAAATGTAAAATCAACCCTTGATGAAAACAAAACTTGGAATTATTGAATTATTCTCTTTTACATTTTCTGTCACTCTACTGAAATCCATGCTCTTTTTCTCTCTGTCAATAGAAAGGATTTTGGATTATTTGAGCTGTACTGTCTGGCATTTTCTATCACTCTCTCTCTCTTTCTTTTGAGATTATTTAATTGGAAATACAATGTCTAAAAAAGGGATGATTAAACGCAGGACCTTCAATTATTAATTAGGCACTATTATTGCAAACTCTTATAGCGTTAAATCGATCTCTTTTAGAAATTTCCGTTCTCGAGTCGTGTTCATGTAAATATAAAAATCACAATTTCTGCTTATGAAAACTTAAAAAACTGTCTCTCAAAGACAAGTATTCATTAATTGTTGCTTTCGCAAGATCCAATGGATTCACAATAAGTTTAGAAAATATAATTTTAATTGCAGTGATGAAAGGAAGTGTTGTACAATTTACATTATCCCTAAGAGAACTGACGCTTTAGCAGTAGTTTAAAAAGTTTTTGCACTGTAACTCCATTTCTACTCAAACTATGTAACTTAAGTGATTTAAATTTAAATCCTTTACAAAATATCCGGTTTTAAATTGTATTCGTTTAAAAAGTTTTTTTTTGTTATTTCAGGATTATAAGTTTATTCCAAACAAAAAACACACACACACACACATAGAATTCCCAAATGAACTATTCATTTTGAGTTGTGAGAGAAAGTGAAATTTCATGAACAAAATACCAGTTTGTTATCTTTCCTAAAGTAATTTTTCATTTATATTTCACATAAGATCCTTCCTTTCAAATGCTTGAATAATTTTAACAACTACACCAACACACATGCACACACAGATACATAAAATACTGTGTTAAAGCATGTAACTATATAGAATTATATATATAAATATTACAAAAGTGTAACATTTATGTAATATTTGTTACATAGAAATATAACACACGTATGTACATATGTATGTGTATATGTACATGCTATTCACTCATGCAATATCAAATAAACATTAATGTCTTATGCTTTTAGTGTTTTTCTATGAGCCATTATTAAATCGTCATTATACTAGACGTCATAGTAACTTTCTTTTTTTTTCGAAAAATCGTAAAAGAAACAAAAAAAAAACACTTATAAAGTGCAAATTTAATCATCCTGCTTATAACCTTGATCTTATTCGCAAAAAAGCGACATGTTAGACATTTGACTCGTGTATTAAAGTTGGATACCTAATCGTACATCCATTCCTTATATTGTTTTTATTTTTTCTTCTTTTTACCTTCATCAAGTCTAAAGTCTAAAAATACCGTACTTTAACCTTTATATGTGATAAAGGCATTAATATGGTTTCTACTTAGCTCTTCCTCCTTTTTCGTTTTTATACCATACACCATCTACCAGATGGTGGGGGTATTATGCGTTTGTGCAAATTTGTGTATTGGGCGGAAAAAATAGTCCTATCGCCACTTTTAAGTATACCGTTCGACTAAGATCCACCTTCTGAGTCGTCCGGCTGGTTGTCCATGAAAAGCTTGTTCGCAAAGTTGAGGTCGCAGTTTTGAAGATATTTGAAGGAAATTTGGCACGTACTATTTATTTGGCGCAAGGACGATGCCTTGGTTCTGATAGGTTCATTATTTCATATAGGTCCCATACAAATGTCCACCCAGATTGGGGTTTTAAGTCCATAAAATTCTTATATAAAATGACATTAAACAAATTTGTAATGAATCTTATTATATTAATATAATGATGTGCCAAATTACATGAGGATCGATCCATTATTCCTCATGGGTCCCATATAACCATCTATCCAAATATCATCTTGAACCTTACAAATCGCATATATAAATAAAAAACTATTTTGTCATTTTAAGATAAATATAAGCCAAAACTTATATGCAAAACTTATACGAGGGTCGGTCCATAATTTTTTCTAACCCCAGCTTAACCGTCCAGAAAAAAATATTTTACATTTAACTTCATTTACAATCAACTATGTGATGTAGGGTATTACATAGTCGGGCTTTACCGACTAAAACATTTGTACTTTTCTTTTTTTCTCCGACTGTAACAACAAAGTTAGCAAAAGTAGAAAATAAAGTGAAAAAAGCAATTTAAAAAGGGGAAAAAACTAAATAACAAAATGAACTTCAATGTTTGTAGGAGAAAAGGAAATAAAACTTTTTTGGTTTTATTTAAGGCAGCGAACCGGGTGAAATCATCGGAAAGGAAAACTTTCTTTAATACGCTACTTTTGAGAAACTTTTTTTGATTTTTGTTTTAATTCGTATTTGTCGAGTCACATAGGAATAGTACTTATATCACCAAGTGATCTATGATGAAAAATGTAATAAAGTAAATTCTTAATTGGTTGAGATGCATCAAATGTATTCCCGAATCACAACTTCGCTCATGTACTCAACTCCTTCCAAACACAGTTCGTTTGAATCGAGAATTTCATTTGGAGTGCATTCCAATATTTTACTTTTCCAACTAAAGAAACAATTATGTTCATTTGTTCAGCAAGATTAAATGACTTTTCTAACATTGAAGTTAAGCTCTCTCTCTCTCCTCCCTGACAAAAGAAGCGAGTATGTTTTGGCTGTGCTCCCTGCATATGACATATTTCATCTCTCTTGATGAATATTGAAAAATGGCATCTAATGTTCTCGAGAGATTTTTGAAAATTTAGAACAAGTTTCTGATTTTTGAGTTGGGATACTATATATAACAAGCTTCTTCCTCTCTGACTGAAGAAACCAGCATGGAATATTTTTGGCTATACTTTCTTGAGTTTTCTCTCTCCCTTTTGAGAGCAAAATGATGATTATTGGTAAACGTCTTTTAATGTTATGTGACTTCCACACATTGCAACACATTTCTCTGAACTGTAGAAGTTGTCGTTATTAAAGGAGTTCGAGTTCTATGTCTACTTCAAACCAATTCGTTGGTTCCAATTACTGTTATTTTCTAATCAAGAATCATAAGTTAGCTTCAAATCAGATGTTTTATCGATTTAATAGCTTCTGTAAGAGCAACAATGACCAAGAGTTTTGGTTACGACCATAGTTATAGTCATCTGAATGTCATGATTCTATCATCGATCATGGATATTCATAATTCAATATAAATGTCAGTGTACCCTGTTTTGAACTCAAATCACTCTTCTTTACACAAACAAGCATATAAAAATTATACTAAATTGTTAGAAGACTAACTAATGATCACAGTCAATACGTGAACGATACATAGGTGTTGTCGTTATAAAGGGCGTTTTATGTTCTAGACCTTCTTCAAACCAAATCTAAAATTTAAGTAGTTCCAATCACTGTCATTATTTAATCAAGAATTTTTGTTTAAGGGTTGTAACCTCTTTCTGCAGTAGTCACTACCAAGAGAAAAATGGTCTAGAGTTTAGGTTATGTCCATAGTTATAACCATCTGAATGTCATGATTCTACTATGGACTATTTGTATTTGAAACGCGGAATATTTATGACAGATTACCAAATTTTTAAACTCATTATTTCCGCAACTCTAAGATCATAAGAGTATTCCGCTCAAGAACCAGCCACCAACCATCCACTCCTTTCTACTGAAACAATAATATAAAAATTCCACAGAATTGTTAGGAGGGTATCTAATGATCACAAATGATCGGGACAAAGAGGTAACTCAGTTAATACGTGAACGGTGGATAGATGACGTATTATTAGAGAAAAGTGAAGAGTTTAACTCAAAACATAGATGTGTCCCAACATAATAGAAACCTATATATCTCTAAAACTGTTACAGATCAAAGAAAAAATAAGAAATCAATAAGAAAACAATATAATTCGAATCCCCAATCATTATTCCTTACAAATCTTATATGTCGCGTATATCAGTTTCGAGTCAAATCTGAGTTATATTGATCTCAATATTGAAATCATTTTTCTTTTTATAACAACTTGGTAGGGTATTTGAAATTCTATTAAATACAAATAACATAAAAATATTTCTTACCTTTTCACTGAATGACAAATAAACACGCATACCTGACGTTACCATAAAGGGAAACTTGACAAAAAAATTTAAGTTGACAGTATGATGTTGGTAATTTCAAAAAAATTGTCAGTCTATAAAAAACAGAAAACAATAAAAAAAACATTAATTTACCCATATGTTTAAAGCAACAACTTTTTAATGACCTTGACAAGGTCCTTCAAAGGTAAATAATAAAAATGATTTATAAATAACAAAATGCAATTTTCTTTTTTCTCTATAAATTTTAGCCGATCATCGTTTTCGTCGTGATAATTTATTTTTGGTACCCATGCATGGCGGCATTTGGACTTTATGTATTGATCTTCCGCTACATGAAATACAAGAACTAAGACGACATCCCAAATTTCCCCGTAGTGCACCGACTTGCCTTAACTATTTAGCTGGTTCATCGGAAAATGCCCGAGGAGAGGAGCAACGTAACGATTGGCAACATAGTGAGTCACAGACCACATTGCAGCCTCATTTACGTACGTATGGTACAATCTAGGTGTAAATCATTTGTCTCTTTCTTTCTCTCTATATACATATATATATATTTCTCTTTTTCTATTAACAAAATTAAATACCTCTGAAACTAATTAATTACTATAAAATAAAGAAGAAATTTAAATTACACACACACGCATACACTTTGAAATATCTATTGTATAATAATATTAGTGTGTATGTACGTAATGGATACTATGCAATTTATTACTTGTCATAGTATGTGTAATTTAATTGTAATTACACCAAAACAACAACATCAACGAAAAAAACTTTAAATCACATTGTTTGTGTTAATGTTGTGGAATAGAAACACTTTGAGAAACAACTTAAATTGATAAACAACAATTTAAGTGTAGTTTATAATAATAATGATGATAATGGTGATATGTGTATGTACATGTAATAAAATGTGTTGTTTTTTTTTGTATATTAAAGGTTAATTAAATTTTTTAGATAACTTTCTAAAGGAACAAGTTGTTGTAGAGATAATATTGTTGAATAATTTAAACGGTGCGCTTTCCCGGATCTCAAAAGAATTTTCACAAATCTTGATGTGTATTAAAAGGGATTTTTCGAAATCCTCTGACCCTGTCCAAAAAAAATCGTTTCATAGGAAAGTGACAAAATTCGGAAACTCTAGATGAAATAGTTCTTTAAATGTTCGATTATAAAAATTGGCTTTTTTTTCAAATTTTTTATTGCTTTTGTTATTGCAGATATATATTGGGTTCTCTTTATGAAAATGTCATCGAAATTTGTCCCGTAAATCAGCTGTCTATAAGTTCCAAACAAACAGGCAAAAAAAACACAGTTTCATTTTATTAGATTATTCCTTTTGAATAAAGGAATAATAAATAAAAATAAAAATCATCCACGTTAAAGGTCGAATGAATTTTATTTGAACTTTTAAATTAATAAAAATTGATAACACAGTTGTGACACTGATTGACATAACCACCTCCAACATTATATAATTTGTGGCTTATTGATTTTTTACTAAAAGCCTTTTTATGAAGAAATTTCATTTTTATTTTAATGGAGTTTCGGAATCGGAATTTGATTTAAAATTTTATATATGTTTCCAAACAAACCTTCTAAACAGGTGGAAGGTTTCTATATTGCGACTCTTGACGTTGCAGGTATTACCAGATATCACCGTCAGTAGACAGGTCGTTAGATATATAGAAGATATCACTGAAACACGATTATTTTTATACTATCTACATCCTTTTGGATACTGTTTCCGTTCCATCTCCAATTTCTACGTTTTCTTTGTATTATGGGTTCCTAGTTGGAAGTGTTTCAGAAATTCAAACTGTTGGTGTTATTAGACCAATATATATTCTGCATATAATTTCGAGGCACTTGTTGATTAATACCTATAGTTTTTGTGTGATGGTATTGGATAATAAACAGGTTTCGCTGATCTCACCTCAGTACAATTTTCAGATTGGACCTCTCTATTCCTCTGATCAGGTTAAATTTCTTAATGTTACGTTTTTACGTCCTTAATTTAATCAATCTACGAAGAAATGAAGAGGTTATCATAAACCATGTCATTCTCCTTACAGCCAGCTCTTCACACCGAAATGAAATATTCCAGCAATATTGCTCGAATTACACTGGTCCAAGCCGCAGTTGAGGAAAATCCTGGTCTTTGGTTCTGTACGTTGGAACGGAATGGTCTGTACCATATGTGAATCCAAATAAGTTGCAATAGTTGTAGGGGCTGGTGTCACCTCATAAGGAGTTGTCAGAGAAATTGTTTGCACCGCTAGCATCCTCACCTCAATCACAATATCCACAACAACAACATTTTTAGCAGCCGCAACACAGGTCGCCGCTTACACCTGTGATTGCATTTCGGACATGTTACCTGTAACTGCAACGGTCTCCAGGATAAAGTAGATAAACCATGTTATTATTACATCAAATCTTATGTTTTAAAACCAAAAAATTAGAGAAACAAATTTAAAAATTCTCGCTCTTATAGTTCTTTAAATATTCGATTATCAATATTTGCTTGTATGATGGCTACCTCTCCCCTAATTCTATCCGCCCACATTTTGTCTTGTTGAAGTGGTTCTTTAGATATTCGATGATCAATATTTTGCTTTGTATGTAGGTAATTTCTCCCCTGATCCTATGCTACCTACATTTCATCAAGTAAAACAATTCCTTGATGAAGAGATTAAAACCAAATTTGAAAATTCTCCATCTCGATAATCAATACCTCTTTCCCTGGTCCAATCGAAATGTTTTTTATAGCCTATGTTACTTTCGGATTTATGGCGATCATTCTGTGAAAATTTCATCAAAATTGATCCAGTAGTTTAGCAGTTTATAAGTCCCCAACAAACACAGATTCATTTCTTTATGTAGAAATAGATAATCTCATATTATTTCAAAAGTTGCAAAATATTTCAAATACTTCTCTAAATACTTCTCTCTTTTTGTAGCTTTATACTTTAAGAATTTAAATCCATTCGTCCATTTGTATCTTTGTTAGGATTTTTAATAAAAATCTTTATTTAAATATATATAAAGATATAATTTATTTCGCTTAAAACTATTTGTGTAAAAATGTTAAATTTATGTATTTATTTCTTCCACATTTAATGAGTTGATGCAGTAATTTGCGTTATTTTGCTTTAATAAAAATTATGAATAATTTATTTCAAATATTAAACAAAAAAGGATGCAAACAACATCTGTTTTTAAGTAGCAAAATAAAATGTATTTTTTTCATAAATTATATTAACATATTAAATATCAATGGAATTTAAAAGAAAATGAATAAAAAAACAACGCAAATGGGTCATTTAAAAGAAAACTATTAATAGACTAAAAGGCGGGTAGTATTTTTCAGAACGAAAGAAAAATGTGAATAATAAAAAATAGAATTTATTTAACATGAGGTAGGCAGGGAGAAAAAAGGATAAATTTATACAAAATACAAAATAATTTGTTAAAAAAATAAACACAATTTTGCTCCAGTTAACAATAAAGTAAAATAAATTAAATTACTTCATATTCCTGTAAAAAAATAATAATAAACTCATAAAAGAAGATTTGTAGTATTGAGAAGAAAACAAAACAAGAAAATTATATTTAAAGTGGGGGTGGGGGTGACAGGCAGGAATTAAAAAGAAGGAGGCCATTAATTCATTGTGTTACACAACTGGAATGCAGTTAATTTATGGGCATATTGTGTAGATATTTTGTTATTCTTTCTCTCTATCTTTCAATATGTATATAAATGAAAATTAATATTATAAAAAAACAACACACAAACACATAGAACATAAAAAATGCTGAACTAAAAAAGAAATATTTAGACTGCAGGACGTTTGGCCGGTGAACAGGCAACAGCTTCGGCTTCTGAAGTTGGCTCTTCTGGCTTTTTACGTTTAATTAAATGTGAAATATCGGTAGGTTTCGATGATGATGTTATAGCAGCCGATGATGATGATGATGTACCATCTTTTGCTGCTGCTGACGCTGTTGCAGATTTTGAAGAGCCAGCATCAACATCACCACTACTGAGTGGTTTAATGTAACTATCTAAAGCAGCACGTACTTCAGCAATATTCTGCAATAAAATTGTAGAAGAGAAAAAAACACAATGCAAGAAATGAATATTAAATTACAATTAATAGACATTTTGTTTCACTCTATAAGTCTAGTTATTCTCCAGTTTGTTGTTATTGTTGTGCTTGTATACCAACAATTAGTATGATAAAATATGATGAAGAATTTATTTAAAATGTGGCCGTTAATAATTATTAGGTTGCTTGTGCTATAAATGCAATTTTTGTTAAAAGCATTCTACAATGTAAATATATGGGTTAATGGATTAAATCTAATATTAAGTGATATTTAAAAAATATTTAATAATTCTACTTAATTAGCGAATTTTTCTCTAAAAATCGAAGCTTTTGATAATATAAAAATTTCCTTTAATGTGGATTAATTAATTTAAATCTATAAAATTATTTGAATAAATAGGACTTTTCTATTTCATTACCTGTGCTTGTGTTTCCTCGATTTCAATAATTTTCGCTTCAATTTCTTGTTTTGTTTCTTCCATATCTTGTATGTTATTCTTATCTTTTTCGGTAAGTTCTGTTTTAGATTTGATTTCATCAATTTCTCCAGCAATTAAATTGCAAGCTTCTTTTAGGGATGTTGCACCCTCTTTATTATGTTGTTGCATTAAATATGTTAAGCCAATTTTATAATGAATTTCAGCCATGGCGCGACGATAATTGTTGGGTAAACCCTTATAAATATTTAAGGCTTTTTCTGAAAATTAAAAAAAGTTGAAAATCAAAATAATATTAAATTATTTACTACCGATTTTTATCACTTAACTTACCATAATCTTCTCGAGCAGCATCTAAAATACTATTTTCAAATTCAATATTACCCAATTCTGTTTGAACTTCAGCCAAATTGGGTAGACCACGTTCACCTTGACGGGAGAAGATTTTGGCAGCCAATTCAAGGATTTCCCAAGCTAATTGTAAATTGGAGGCCTAAAAATACGGGATTAGAAAAATATTAAAAGATTACTTTTATAGCACAAGAACTTACTGCTTCATTTTCCTCATCATCCTCTTCTCCACCTCCTGCTTCACCATTCGATGTTGAAGGTTTTTCACCATCATTAATGGCAGCTGCTGATATTTCATGCTTTTCTGCCTCACCATTGGCATCACCATTTGTAGCCTTTTTCTCTACGGTTTTATCTTCTGCCTTTTTATCCTCCTCCTTGACGTTACCATTATCTGTGCTTGAAACCTCTGAGTCTTCTTCCATTTTTTCTGGTTTATCTTCCTTTGCCATCTTTTCTTCTTTTTTATCCTCTGTAGAATCTGCTACATCTTCTTTTATACTTTCCATTTTTGTGCCATTTGTACCAGCCTCTGCTGTTGACACTTTAGCCTCACCATTTGTTGATGCACCCTCCTCCTCCTCTTCGTCATCTTCATCATCATCTTCCTCATCGGGTACATCAATAACTTTATTTTCATCTAATGATAAGGCTATTAGTGATTTGGCATATAGCAAGTATGGCATACCCAATTCATCGGATAATTCGCCATATAATTCTTCATACAAAGCACAAACTTGACTTAATTCATCGGCGGCTTCAGCATATGATTTAACTAAAAAATTACGTGAACCATGACTGTAAAGTTCTTTTGCTTTAAGTATTTTTTCTGAACGTTCTTTTTCCACTATAGCTTCGGAGGAGAGACCCTCAGTAGTTGTGGTGGTAGAGGTCTCTTCTGCAGATGTTTTAGTAATAGTTTGTTCATCAGATGGCATATTTGAAGTTTTTTTTTTGGAGATTTTTGTTTTGTACAAATAAAATTTAAAATAATTCGTGTTTTGCTAAAAAAGAAACAGAAATTAAAGGATTTTTTAAAAACATTTTATTACATGTACTTTTTTTGGAAATTTGAAATTATTAAGTTTTATATTTAAAACTTTAACTATCAAAACATCTTTTTCTCTTGAAGGATTTTTCTTTAAATTTATTTATATAACAGAAGGCAATTATCACGTAGGTTGTACCGCAAACTCTCTCTCTCTCTCTTTATCATCTCAAAACATGTTTTTACTTAATTAAGAAACAAAATCCTAAAACTAATTTAAATTATTTCGTTTTTTTTTGTTCTGTTAACAAAATCAAGATGCATGTCATATCTAAATATTCTATTCAGTTTATAATTTTCGTGTGCTATTTTTGATATATTTTTTAGCTTTTACATTATTGTTGTTATTTCAGCTTTTAATTAAAACTAAAAAAAAATATACGAAATTTGTTTTAAACATTTTTTAGCTAAGAAACAAAAAATATATAAAACAAACTAATTAAAAAATATAAATAAAATGATAAATATATTATATATTTTAAAAAAATATATTTATTTTTAGTTAAAGAATTTGTTTGCCCCCTTCCAAACTTTCGTTTTTTTTTTAATTCACAATTTCCTTCTTTTTTCTTCTTTCTTGCTTGCACGCACAAAATAAAGTTAAATTAAACATTTTCTATAAATTACAATTAAGAATAAGTAAGAACGTTATATTCGGCTATGCCGAATCTTCAATACCCTCCACCACATAACGTATTTATGTTTCAAACATACAAAACTCACACATACACTCACAACACACAATATATAAATGTTTTCTTAAATATAACATAAGGATCACTAAATTAATTATATTTTTAGCTATAATTTTTGGTTCAAATGAACCAATTTTATTGCAAAATTTTTATTCCCATTTATCGACTTATAATTGACAATTTTACCAAAGTTCTTCGCTTGAGCTTAAAGATTGCCTCAGATATCGTTCCATATCTCTTAATATACTGGTTTTATATATACTTAATATACTGGTTTTAGATAGAAAACTTATCAGGACTATAACATCTACTAAGGTTCAATTTCATTAAGCTCTGTCAATTTTTGTGAATGTGAGCATGCTAACAACAGCCAGACAGACAGACGGACATAGCTAAATCGATACAGATTTTGAATTGATGCAAGAACACATTGCTCATTAGGGTGTCTGATATGATTCCTTCTCAGCGCTACACACAGAATAACAAAGTTAATATACCCTCTCTTCACCATCTGTGGTGGTAAAGGATATAAAAAGTTTTGTTTCGTAAAAAAACGCATTTTAATTTCAAATAGATAAAAAAATAAAATAAGGTTTAACTGAATAGTAATAAGAAGAAGATAAATAAGGGGAAATTGTATTTTAAACATTTAACACACTAAAATGTTTATTGCTATTGTACAGTGTATATTATATTATATTTTTAACAAGGTCATTTCCGTTTCCTTTTTCATTTGCTGTTGGCAATGGTCGGAGACAAAAACAAAAATAATAAACACATATGATGAATGAATAAATTTTATAGCAATACAATCACATGTCCTTAAAGTTTTGTTTATATAGTAGTTGTATCCTTTATTTTTACGTTAAACGTGCACATCCGTTGAGACTCGTTTTTATAGGCGACACTAAAATAAGTAAAATATATACACACACACATTATAAATATGAAATATACGCCGCCTTTAGGCAAAATTTAAATCATATTTATAATCTTAATAAAATAAAATACTACTACTACTACATATCCAATGTGTTAGTCACACATGTTAATAAAAACGAAGCCACTAAACTTAATTTTATTTATTTATATTTTAATTTTATTGAAATTATTATTACAATTTACAAAAAAAAAAAATAATTTTTTATAGTTTTAATCATTAGTGATAAAATTTTAGATCTTTTTCGGATCCCCGTCCTTTAGAATTTTTATAGTTTCTATTTATCGAATATTTGAGTTTAATATTCTCCATATCGAAAATATTCTTTAAAGTTTTTTATTGTAGAAAATTTTCATTAAATAAATGTTGATACATAAGGAGTGAGATAAAAAAATGTTTAACATACATATATGTTAATTAAAATAAAACAATTACAGTAACAATTTTAATTAATTTTTATTTGATTGAAAATACAATAACAATTTTATCACTGATAAAATTTTTAACTTTCTTCGGAATCCTTCTATTTACGTTTTTAAAGGCATTCTGTCTTTTTGCTCGAAAAGGTAGGCGTCCTTGTGTCAGGATCTTTTTTTTTCATATTTTTAAAGCTTCATTAGTTTTCCTTCGAAGTATGTTGAAAGTTCGTTTTTGACATTAAAAAAATAATATCCACCACTCCTTCTATCTAAATCCCGGTTTAATAACATTGGGAACGGCAGACCTTTGTAGGACCCCAATTTGGGTTTTTTTTATATTTAAAAATTTTAGTACGCACTTTTTCTAGTCACCCATTTTAATCAGATTAACTGTCATGATGTTTTACAAAAATAACTTGATCAAAATGAGAATCAAAAAATTCTTGTGCTAAAAGTTTTAATGAAAAACGTGTGTTAATAATTTTTCGATCTCTCTCCTTAATATCAGTTATGTAAACAAAATTGAAAACAAATTATCCTTAAAATCAGTTGCTATTAAAAACATACAAACAAATAAATTAAGCGAATTTTTGTTGTCGTCCTATTCATTAGCATAATTAACAATGACAATGATAATTCAGATTTAAAAATAAAAAACTTAATCCACAAAAACTACTTTATTATCATGTAAAGCAAAATAAAATCAGTTTACATATTTTCCCAATGATATAAAACGACAATTGTAATGTGTTATTTGCAATAACGGAAAATAACAACAACAAAAAACAAACGAATAGGAACATGTTCAAAAATAACGATTGTAAAACCAATTAATCTCTGCATATTACTCTGTAGTAGTAGTAGTAGTATTTTTTGTTTTGTAGTAGTGAAACATTTCAAAAGTGACATTTAAAAAGCTGATAATACCTTCATATGCTCAAGTATTATTATCTAACTCTGATTTTGTTGTTTGTAGTTTTTTTTTGTTTAATTGGATTTTATAGTTTTTTGTATGAATTGTTAGAAGAGAACTTTTTTAAAAAAACCTGTATAAGAGATTTGTAGGAGATTTCGGTGACATGTCAGACAATGACAATCAAATATTAAATGACCTTGTGGGTTTTTTTTAAATAAAAATGTTGGTTTTTTTAAAGAGTGTGGCAGTCTGTTATGTTAAATGTGGTTACATTTGTTTTATCTTTTTTCAAAAATATATTAATTTTATTTTCTTTTAAGGGGAGTTAGATTTGGGTATTTTTTTAGATCTTTAAAGTTTTAACATCAGTATGATATTCTAATTTTAATCTTGAATTTATAAGAGATTTAGGAAATGGTATTGTAGTTTTATGAATAAACACTTAATTTAACTTGTTTGTATTAACTTTCTTAAGGAGTTAAGTCGAAAAATTCAAAGTTTTCATTAAAACTTAAACCCAAAAAATATTTTTAATGCTTCTTCCTGTTAAAAAATGTAATATTACTGATACTCGAGGGAATGTAGAAGAAATCTTAGGGCCCAAAAGCAAAAAGTTCTTGATATGACAAACAATATGAAGTTAAGGCATAAGAAGCCAATCATTTGTTACAGCGAGTTTTATAAATACTGAATATTTCCATTCATGAGAATTAATGTGTCCATTTATTTTTGGCCTGACCTGGCATCCTGTTAGTATGGTAAACAAGCCCTAGAGTTGTACAAGCACTATAATATGGTATTTATACCAAGACAGGCAAATCGTACTAACTGTCCGGAGCAAAGGCCAGTGAAGTGTTAGTGGGCTCTTGTTAAAATAGATTTGAAAAGCACAAAAAAGTGCCCAAAAGTTTGATAGATTTTAAACGATGATGAAGCGAAGTGACAGAAAGCACTATAAAAAGTTTGTGATTAAAAATATAAAAAAAATAATTTTGTTTTCTAAAAATTGTAATCAAATTATTTTCTTATTCTGAAATACAATTATTATTGAACACGATTATGAAAAAATGGATATATCTATGTAATGGAATGTATTCTTAATATCTTATCCGAACAGCTATGGAAAAAATTCTAAATATGATATATTTTATCCTTTGGCTGCTTTAAAATTTTAATAAAAATATTTGTTCTTGCTTAAAGTTAATAAAACACTAATTACAAATCATATTGGCTGTTTATGTTAATAAATATTAATTGTTAATTAATTCATTTTAATGTGAATTTCATACAAAAATAATATAAAATATAAAAATTTCAATATAAATATATTTATATTAATCGTTTTTTTTATTTAAATCTGCTTATAAGTTTTGCATTTTAATTGTATTATTTTATATAAATATGAATTTATTTAAAAAAACATTTTAAACACAATCCGCTCTTTTAATTGATAATAAATGTATGAAGATAAATTTCAAATTAAAATTTTTATTTAAAACAACCATAATTTTATAAGTTTTTTTTTAATAACTATAAGTTTTTAATGCAATTTAAATCAAATTTTAAATTTTAATTAAAACAAAACATAAACACTCTTTCATAATTTCAAACTTTTCAAACATAAACACACAAACTCTCACACACACATACTCAATATGCTTTTAGTTCACATTTCCTTTTTGCTATTAAGAAACACCTTTTTGAAGCAATTTTTATTTATTTAATTATATTAACATGTGTTTTAATTTAAATTATTATATGATTTTTTAAGAAAAGAATAAATTTTTATTAAAAATTTCAATTTTCATTTTACAGGAATGCAAAATTTGTCAATTTCATGTTCTTTAGTGTGTTTAATCATTTTGGGTAGTGCAGCATTAGTGGGAGCATTTGGTGTATGTCAAAGACAAATAAGTGCCATATTAATAACAGGTGTTATGTATTTATTGGCAGGTAAATAATTTTCCCTTTATATACAAATAAAAGATTGAGATAGAAAAATTCTTAATACACGTTTTTCATTAAAACTGTTAACCCAATCCAACTTGGTACTATAAAAAGTTGATCAATCATTAAAGGAACTGTCTTCAATCTGTTTCCTATGCTTAAAACAAACAATAAAACAGTACCGGGCGAACTTAATAGAAAACCTGGTTCAGCTAGAAAGAATGGTCCACATGATTTTTCTAAAACCAAAAAATAACACACCCAGTTGAAATACAGTCCAGTTAGCTTAGTGCTTAGACTATTTGGTAAGAAAAACTAAGGTATAAAAACCTACTAAACAAAAAAAGACAGGAACTCCGCCTAAAATTTTGAGAACAAAAAAGAGAACACGTTTGTTAAGAGTTTTTCGATCTCACTCCTTACTCAAATTATATTAAATTAAAAATATAAATGTCTTCATTTATTTTTAGCCTTATTTGCTTTATTTACTTTAATGATAATACATTTTAAAAGACAACAAGGACGTCCTATGTTAGATAGTGATTATGATGGTACAGTGGATGGTATAGTGGCTAGACCAGGAGGTCCGGCCATTATGGCAAAACCTTTATTGGGTGCAAGAATATTTTTAACATCATGGAGTTTAGATTTAGGTTGGGGAGGTGTGGTTCTATGTGCCATTACCTCAGTGCTGTGGATATTATTATCAAAAATAATGCGTTATAATCCTTTTTCCACGTTAATGATTTAAATTAAAAATAAAAAAAAAAACTTAAAAATATTTAAGTATTTTTGAAAAGAAAAGGAAAATAATACAAATTCATAATTAATGGTACCTTAAAGCAAGAAGAAAGTAAACTTTGTTGTTATACTTTATAATATTTAAATTTATTATTATATTTTTTTACAAACAAATAAATACTTTTTTCCTCTTCTTCTTCTCTTTCAATGTAATTAATAACTTTTTTATCCTTTTTTTATTGGCAATTATGTTTATGGCTTTATTGATATTTATTATGAAAACCAATTTGTATTAAAGTTGAAATTAAAAAAGTACCTTCATAAATGAACTACAAACACAAACAAACAAAAAATGGGAATAAATTTAAGCTTTTTAACTAAAAAATATAATTATTAATAAAAAATATTGTTGAATAAATTAAAATCAGAAATTAAAAGGAAATTATTATTGCAATAAGAAGAAATATTTGTAGAGAAATTTAATGAAAAAAAGCCGAATCCAAAAAAATAAAAAAAAGTAGCCTGATTATCCATAGAAATTATATTGTAAAAATTTAAACACTTTAAAAGCAAAAAAACAACAAAAAGTTTATTTTATACAAAATTAGTTTTGATGAATGATAAATATTTTAAAATTATACATTATGAAAGAATTGCATCAATTAGAAAATACTAAAATTTATGTATATTTTAACAAAAAAAAAAATAGAAAAAAAAACTACAAAATTTAAAAACAGAACCAATTTTTGCTTAATTATATTTTTTTCGAAATAATTTTCATTATTCATTTGCTAAACTTTATATTTGATAAATTTTATAATAAACACAAACTAAGTAATTTGTATTATACATAAATGGAATCATAGATTCTTTAATAGATAACTTGCACCCTCTTCTCATAAAATTTATTGACAAATCTAAAAGTTTAATTCAATTCTTAATGGTATTTTAAAATTCTTGTATGATAATCGAATGGGAATCAAAACCTTAAAATCGTAACAGTGATAGCGGACTAAAATTTATAATTTTTATAGTGTAACAATTGTTTAGCATAACTACAATAGAATCTGGAAAATTCGTACTGTCTTTTGCCAAATAATATCAGAAATAGAAAAATTTTCTAAAATGATGAAATTTTTCAAAAATTTTAAATAAAGTTCGAAAATTTTGAAAAAAAAATATTTTATATAAGATAAAATTTAATTTTAATCCATATTTCCTTTGCTTTTAAATTTTTAAAATACAATTTCGAAGACAATATAAATTTTGTTAACATATAGTCTAAAGTTCTCTAGATGATAATTGTTAGCCAGAGGAACTGGTGGGTTTCAGTTATAATAGTTTGAAGAAATTTTTAGAGTCCATAAAAAGGAGTACAATGAACCCGGTATTGTCTCTGAGTGTTGTCGTATTAGTACATTGTTTTGTATGTATGATTTGAAGAGTTCATAGTACAAATGGAGTAGTAGAAGTCACTATATAATTTCAATGACCGTATGGCCAGTTTATACTCTACTGATATATTACTGAGTGTTGGAGAGGATTTCATACTAGACACTGTTGTTTAGGAAATATGATAGTGAAATGGGTCTTAGGCACACCTGGTTTTTGAAGTTAATATAATGATGATCGAGATCGAGCAGAAATCGGTAGAACACTTACTTAATAATTGTACATGACTGAGGATATCCGGTAGTGCCGTCTTAGGAAATATAAAAAATCCTCTCCTTAATCTGTAAATGAGGTATAAAAAGCTGGGAAAATAAATCTCATGATTGCTATAGGTCTTTATTGGTTAACTTTCTTTGACCGATTGGTGGTTCCGAAATCTATATCAAATTGTCATGGTAACACATTCCAAATATGTTAAAGAATTTTTCAGTTAACAAAATGCCTCCATCTTTAGAATACAAGATAAAAGAGAACTTCTAAGAAAGCTTCTCAAAAAATGAACTTGATTTCAAAATCTCTTTATAATAAATTTAAATTTTGAAACTATATCAATCTCCCGCACAACACTTTCACGCTTCCTTACTACTTTTTACAAAAAAGAAAAGAATTACCATTTCAGTTATTATTTTTGTATCAACTACTATTTTTAAGAAAACTTTAATTTATCACATTTTATTATTCAAAATTTACTTAATTTTTCCATTAAAATCTATAAATTTTTAAAGCTTTTAATTCAATATTGTATTATCTTCATTTATTCTATGATTTCATTTCAATAATAAAAATAAAATGTCTTGAATAAATTTCATTTTAATCCTGCTATAAATAACACAGACAAAAAAAATAACTATAAAAAAGGAATATTAACTTAAGATATTAATTTTTTTCGCAAACTCAAAATACCCAAACTCCTCTATTATAGAAATGTAATATTTATAAATGAAAATTCTTTGCCTTTTGTATATTTATCAACTCTACACTATTATTGTCTTAGATATAAATATACATACAAAATAATAACTAAATATTTATATTAAACTTATGTTTGCTTAAAGCTCGAAAAATTTATTTTTGTCAAACAAGCTTAAATTTACGAAAAACGAAAAACAAAGTATGAATGCTATATTCGGATGTGCCGAATCTTGAATACCCTCCACCACAAATGCATGTGAAGTAATAACGTTATGTTTCGTACATATTTACTTAGACATATACTCACAGTTGTGTAGAATATATAAAAGTTGTTCTTACATATTAGACGGGAACATTAAATGAGTTAAATTTTTGAATAAAAACTTGATCAGTTTTGGAATGATAACGAAGTACATGTCTTAATATTATAGCTAAATTTCGTGATAATTTGGCGATATATAATTGACAATTTTACGAAAGTTCTTAGCTTGAACTTAGAGGTTTTCTCAGATGTCGGTTTATATCTTTTAATAGATTTCCTTTTAAATAGGAAACTTCTCAGGACTATAACAAATACTCAGGCCAAATTTTATTGAGCTCTGTCAATCATTGTGGATGTGAGCGTGCCTAACAACATATAAACAGACGGACATAGCTAAATCGATTCAGATTTTGCTTTTACGCAAAAATATATATACACTATGGAATTCGAGATGAATCCTTTATAGCACTACACACGGCATGACAAACTTGTGGTGGTGGAGGGTATAAAAAAATCCCTTAAACAAAACCAAAATCTAATGGCCTTCATTTTCTAAAGAAAAACAAAAATCCCCCAAATTCTATTTTATCATTATTGTTATAATAATCTTAACTTATTAATACTCGTAATTCTTAAAATTATACAAAAACAATAACTATTATGCAAATTATGTAATTATTACTTAAAAAACAAAACAAAATAAAAAATACTTTAATAAAAAAATATATTGTTAAATAAAATAAAAAAAATTAATAAAATTAAGCTAAAAATTTTATTATTAAATTGAAAATAAAAAAAGAAACAAAAAAGATTTTCTATTTTTTACAAATTCAAATTTGATAAATTTTTTATTTCAAAATTATTTTTAAAATTTATTTATATTTTCTAATTTTCTTTTTTGTGTTTATTTTTTCTAAGAAAAATATATTAAAGTGAAGATTATGAAACTAAAATATTATGAGAAAAAAATTGCAATGCTTTTATTGCTTTTAAATTACACATTATTTATAATAAAATATTGAAATAATTGAAATAAAATAAAATGGAAAATAATCTTAAATAGTTTAATTAAATTAAAGTTAAAATGTATTTTTATGTAAACGCTTTGCCTTAAGAAATAAAACAAAACAAAACAAAAACAACAAGAAACCAAAAAATATATGTTTAAAATTATCTTTTGAATAAACTGAAAATTAATTTCATTTAAAGCTAAAACGAAAAAAATATATATGTTTTTCTTGAGAAATAAAAAAGGTAAGAGAGGGTTGGAACAAAGAATGAGATCGAAAATAGTAACCAAGGTACGGTTTTTGCGTTTTTTTTAATCCTTCAGACTATCGGATCTTTCTTTTATAGCTCTTTGAATAGAATCTTATTCTAAAAAATGATAAAAATCTCTCTGTATTTTGCAGAGAGCAAAATCGAAAAAATAAAGATTAAAATCCTAATCGAAAAAAAGTTTTATTTTTTTAATCTTCTCAAAGAAGAGTAAAAAAACGAATCATTTGAAAATTGAGATTTTTTCCTAGTTTTCCGTACTCTGAAAGTAACAAGCGTTTTCTATTCAATTTTTAGAAAAGAGTATATAATTTTTCAATGAATTTTAGTCATGAAAGGGAAAACTTAATAATATTTTCATGATGGGTCTTTTCTTCATATTTTTCCCATCGTATAGGCGAAGGTAATAATGTTTCGATGATGTTCCGAGAGTTACTACACAAACATGATTGCTAAGTAATGCGGCGAAACAGAATATATAGCGGATATGTAGTTGAAAGCCTTTAATCAGACAATTTTTGCAGTACTGATGAATTTCAGTTGTTCGAACGGATGAACGAACGAAGTTGTAAGATGTTGTAAAATGGAAAATAGATGTTCACCTTTAGGAGCAAAAGACTCCTTGGCAGATATAGTAAGATGACCTATTTTACAGGATACAGGATATTACAACTTTTATTATTGTCAGCAGTAAACTAGGACATTACTATTGAAGTTGTGTTATTTGGGCAAAAAAAAAAAAAAAAAACGATTGCGATTGACTTCACTGACCCTTCATGAATATATGATACCATAATAACCATTTTAGAATGTAAAAATTTTATGAGATACAGTTACGGGCATAAGTATAGGCACAAAATCAAAGTTTACATTTTTAAGTATTGTGAAATTTAGAAATTATTTTTTTTCTTAAGATTTTACGTGTTATTTTTCTATAAAGTTCTTGCAAGTTCCCTATCGTATTTAGGTTTATCATGCTCAAATAGGAATGAATTAAAATATTAAGTTAAACTTTATAATACATTAATGTATTAATAAAGATAAATTCTCTAACTAACTCTCTAAATACTGCATAATACTTAAGAATGTCCATTAGGTTAGAAAATGTTAAATTTACTATAATCTGAGAAGAGCGCCAGATTTGACAAGCCACATGGCTCATTTTTAAATGACTTTGCCTAATATATTCTCTTCTTCTGATTAATAGCAGATACCATACCAACTTTGTATAGCAATCTCCGAACAGTTTAGTGTGGGCTTCTTTGCCAACATTTTCCTTTATAGCTTTAATTTTGTGCCTTAACTTAGGTCCGTGACTGTATTATGAATTGATCGGTGTATGAAATAAATTTCATATCATCAAGAGTATATTCCATGGCAATATCGCTTGCTGTATTTAAAAATGCTTTATCATTTGTTGAACTTGTCACCTCTGTAACACTAAGGTCCATGTCAAATCTTAAATATGTTAATGACTTGGCCAACTGGAGTAATATATATAAGTATGCATATAAATATATATATCAAACATAAACCATAAATGTCAACTGAGTTTATTAAAACAAATTTTGAGAAGAGATCAAAACGTGTTCCCATTCAAAAAAAGTAAATAAAGGCATATATCATGAACACATTAATATCATTACAATTAAGAGCAAAAAAACAATAAAGTTCAATAACATTTGAGTAAATAGAATGTGAAAATTAAAATGTGAACCTTTTTTTCTCAGCGAACAAGTCATTTCTGTATTTGTTTGTTTTACATACAACAAAATATGCATCAACAACATTCATATATACACAATAGAATATAACAAAGTATTTTAAATACTCAAATTTGGACAGTAACAAAATTAGATTTTTTATTTAAAAAATTTAAATGATGAATTATTTTTGAAATAATTACAAAAAGAAAATGAATATGGCAACCTTGTAAGCTTGTATTCATTAATAAAACTTTTGTCACCTAAAAATAGAAATGGCGCAAAAAAACTATTGACACACACTGTAAATTGTTTTTTTTCTCTTCCTTCTTAATTCTTGTGTTTTTCTATTTATAATTTTTTGCCAAAAATTTGTTTTAAACTTCCTTTTACAAAATGAAATTATTTAATACATAATTATATTATTTAAACAAGTAAATAAATAAAATAAACCACAAAAAGTTCATTCAACTTTTAAACACACAAAAAAACGAGAAACAATTCCGTAGACATCATCATTGTCGTTGTTTGCAAAAAATATATATAATTCTGCCTGCATTTGCTTCACATTTATTGTATAGTGTATAAAATGTATAAAGAAATCACTTAATTCTATTTTTATTTCCTTAAACAATTCCAGAGTTTTCTTTACAAGCCGCAAGTAATAGTGTTAAACAAAACATTAACTTACCTTGGTTAACAAGTTTTATAGTTTTCTTTTTATTATATATTTATATTATTGTTAATATATAGATTTCTTTAACAATTATTTACTTTCTTTGCCTTCAACTGTATTCACAAAATGTTTGCAACGGAATGCGTTTATTGCGATTTGTCTTTTTTTGCACAAGAAAGTATTAAAAAAACAACAGAATTGTGCCGCAATTTTTTTGTCAAAACAATGTCATTATAGAGCTCTCTTTTTTTCTTACGGTAAATGTGCATTAGATATATGTAGAAAAGAGAAGGCTATAGAAATGGCGTAATTCGCGCGTTGTCAAATAGTGAACACAGGCATGTTAAATGACAAATATGGTCTATTTTTAGTGCTACCAGATGTATTTTAATAAAAACTGTTTTCGAAGTATTTTTTAAATTAAATAAAAATATATTAATTTTTTATTAATCAATATTTTTAAATTAAAATATTTAATAAAAATATTAAATTATTAAAAATGACTCAGAATTGAAGCACTGTTTGTTACACATTTGTATATAATTCTTCTAATTCTAAATATCTGAGAAACGATTTGTGATATCTTTAATGAATCATTTTATTAGTAAACAAGTAGGATATTTATAGTCTATTAAGCGCTACTATGTAACGCCCTGCACCATAATATTGGTTATAAATTGTGGCTACGAAAAACTAATGCCTGACCTTCGAATAATTTTATATTTCGATTTATTTTTAAGTGTGCAGTACGTTATTGAGACACAAACATTTACGTGAAATTTATGTATTTGAAATTTGTTTCTAGGCGGTTATATGAAGGAGGGTTGCTAAACATCATTTTAAAATATGACAATTTTAATTTCTTTTAAGAATTTTTATGAGCTTAAAACCTTATTCCGGAAGGACATTTTAATGGCAGTTATTTGAAATAATGGACCAAACCTGCTCAATTTCAATAAACTTCGTCCTTAGACCAAAATAATAATACGTACCAAATTTCATCGATATATCCCAAAACTACGACCTGTAGATTGTTCACAACGTTTACATGGTCAGCCAGCCAGATGACGGATATCGCTAAATAGACTCTGAAAGAGATTATTAGTCGAACCGTATACTTAAGGTGGGTGAAACTGAATTTTTTCTATATGTTACAAACATCAGCACAAACGCATAATACCCCTACGGTGGTGTAGGATAAAAACATGCAGATTAAATGTTATAACTAATAGATATTATTTTAATTAAAAAAACAGCTGAAATATTAATCTCTTAGTTTTGTAGAATCTTTTTGTTGTTCCGTTTAAAGAACAACATTTGAATTTCAGGTTATCCACTATCATAAGTGTTGAATGTCATTTTATAATGTGTCTGTCTATCTGAATGTTAACAGCGATAACAGATTCATATTTTGTTTCAGTTCTATTAACTTTTTTACAAATTATAAATGTTCACGTTTCAACTTTTTCTTGGATACCAAATATTTGTGCAAATAATTTTTAACTTTGCTTAAAATCCATGGGTCCACCAATTTTAATCTTTTATGCATTTCTAAGGCAAATGGTGCTTCTGCTTATTTTGTTTCGTTGCTGGGATAAAACAGTTTAAACAATTTAGTAGCCCATTCATCTCTTCAGCTCATGCCACTGCAATCACGAAAATTGCGTAGTAAGAATAAGGTCTTCATAGCACTAACCGGCAGTTATTGAGGTATGGATAAAGGATTCTTCGATTGGAATACCAATGACAAATTATGTTGATCCAGTGTGGTCTCCTTCGCTAAGAGATACGCAATGGAGAAATATTTAAAGTTGTTAAAATACAAATTTAAGAACCGTAACTTAGATGACATTTGAGGCATCGTCTAACTTCAATATAACACAATTGGAGTTACCCCCGAGGCATGTTAGAAAACATCTTCGAATATATGAAAAGAACATACATAGGTGCAAGATCCTATTGATTATTATTCAAATATAACAGGTTTCAATGACATTCACAGAGACGCCACAAATTTCATGGTTACAAGTTAACGTACTTGGAGGCCTCCCACCTACTACTGCAGACATAGAACAGAAGATGTCGAGGTCTACAAGAGTAATTCTAGCACAACTACATTCGGAATTTAGCAATAGGCTCAATGCATAATGGTTTCGAACTGACCGTTTGTGTAGCATGTGGCCAAGGTCCACATGATACACATCATTTATTTAACTGACATGCCAATCCTACCACTCTCAGTTCAAACGGTCAATAGACTCATTCTATAGAAACTGCAAATTAAACCTTATAATAATAACAATTAACTAACTTGTTTTTGCAGCGTTTACAACTAAACAAAACTTTTTTTGGTATAAAAAGTGCGCATGTATTTTCTATAAAATCTTTCAGGTCAATCCAAACATCGCGTCAATTTAGAGAATTATTTCCAACAACAAAATTCTACCTCTGTATAATATAAAAAACGCTGTATTACATTTTAAGAAAGTTGCGTTGTCAACACTAACCATCAGCTGTTCAGTGTTATGCAAACGGTTGTCAATTTTGACAATGTTCTTTTATAAAAATTTTATTTTACTTGATTTTAATTGAGAATTATTGAATTAAAAATCATGTCTTTACTGAATGCTTTCTCAAGGTAAAATTTTATTTAAATAATTTAACAATTTAGAAAAACAAAAATGTTTGTATTCGTTTAGATTAACTCTCCAGACAACAGCAGTGCTGAGACAACCAAATGCCTGGCTACACTCTACACCGGTGTTGTGTGCTGAACCTCTTAAGAAAAAGAAGAAATTGGATCCACAAATCATTAAACAACGTGAGGATAGACGTAAAAAGAAATTAGAAAAACAAATTAGACGTTTGGAAAAGAATGCTCGCCAACTGAAACCAGTGGAAGAGCTTGAAGTGCCTCTAGATTTGGTAGATGGACAAAAGTGAGTAAATCGTAAAATTTTCGAAATCCATTTAATAATTTTAATTCGCTTAGACAACGTGCCCGCAATCTAGCTCCCCTTAGCGAAACCGAAGTGGAACATAGAACTCATTTGAATAAACAATGGGCCCGTTATAAGCATGAACAAAAATTGCAAGATTTTCAAATTATCGATCGTTTAATGCAATCACAACGTAAAGCTTTACAAGAATTACGTTTAGAATCAGAAGAATTATATCAAGAGGCTATACAACCTGATATGTCCTTATTGCCGGTAACGGTTAAAGGACCTGTTGCCACACCACCTATTAAGGATTATATTTCACCAGATGGTGAATATATATTGGAAGCTAAAAAATGGGATTAGTATTGAAATAAGATGTGATTCTATTCTAACTATGAAAGGTACTAAAATATTAATATTTGTTGTTTCTTCCAAATAAAATAGAAAAATTAAATTAAATTCAAAAGAAAGTTTAGATGAATTAATTAGTATTTTGAATTGGAGTAAAAGTCGAAAACTTCACATGAACACATATTTTTTAAAATACTTTTGCAGGATTATTAAAATTTTGAATACATAATCGAAAACTTTATTATTTCTGAAAAAATAATTTTTAATGAATATTAAAAATTGTATATATTACTAAATTAAATGTTTATCAAATCTAGAATTCAGTAAATTTAAATTTTAACAATATTTAAAATTTTTAGAAAATTAATGTTTTTAACTAAAATTAAAATTTTCTACAAAACCATTAATAGAACTTTGAACATAAATTAATCATTTAAAATTTTATTTCTCAATTTAAAATTTTTTTAATTAAAATTTGAATTTATTAACAAAAAATTTTAATTTTTCACTGAAATTTACTCTAAAATAAAAGTGCTTTGTCAATACTTAATATTTTCATACCAAAATTTTATTTTCACCAAATTTGAAATTTTTACCAAAATTTAAATGTACAAGAAATTATGAACGACCCTCTTAATTTTTCTCATCGATTTTTTTTATATTCACCTTAATATGAACAATTATTATTATAATACTAAATTATATGTATGAATTATGCCTTTCAAAGTAAGGGGTATTGTAAGGACCTATGAGAAGCAATGGACTGACCCTCACATCGTTTTAGAATTTCCTAAAACTTATTTTTGCCAAATTTCATAAAAATCGCTTTATATTTAGGACTTTTTTAAGGTTAAGTTATCATTCCGGCAGGACATTTGCATTTGAGGTGAAATATTGGGCCGAACATAACATATACCAAATTTGATAATAATGATATTTCAAAAATGTGTGAGTGTTCACAGCATTAACATAGACACACAGACAGACAGACGGGCGGACATCGTAAGACGACTTTGAAAGTGGTTTTGAGACGACTAAAAATTACAAACGCATAACACCCCAACAACCTACGGTGGTGTAGGATACAATTAAAATTTTTATTACCATAAATTTTATGTCACAACAATAATTTTAATTTACAAAATTTAAAACTCACTAAAATAAAAAATATATATATTTTTTTAATATTTAATTATTTTATTTTTTTAACTAGAATATATAATTATTTTTTTAATTTATTTTATCTTAAAATTTTTAAAATAATTTACGAATTAAAAAAAAAAAAAAAATCAAAAAAAAAAATGTTACGAATTTTAAGAGGTGGCTGTTCTGGGTGTTCTGCACCAATTTTATATTTAACGAGTTATTTAACATAAACCAGTAAGGTGAAGTGAAAAACTTATTAATTTTTAGGATTTTTTACATTTCTCTGATAGAAGTTGGTTTCATATTTTTCACTCTGATCATTCATAGTAGCGGGTGTGTAAAGCAAATTTAGTTTAGTCTTAAAAACAATTTCACTTTCATTATTAACATAAATGACGTTCACTTTCACCAACAATCATGTCTCAGAGGGCAACTTAAAACCCAATGTCAATGTCTTTTTATAATGCTGATTTTCAGTCAAGGTTGTATCCATCATACATGATATGTTTTAAACAAAACGTTTGTTAACAAATGCTAGTAGACAGACAGACAGACAGACAGACAGATAGACTGTAAAATTGATAGAAATTGAATGCATTTTTACACCATTTACGAAATATATATTTAATTCCCATTAAGTTGAAATAATAAAATAAACGCTATCGCTTTTTTAATCTATTTATAATAAGATGTACTAAAGAGTGAGATCGAAAAATTCATTAAACACGTTTTTAATAAAAATTTTTACCTGAGTATTACTGGATTTTCTTTCATCAAGTAACGTTTGTGAAACATTTTATGTTTAATGATAAACAAATTGTAAATCTGACTAAAGTGAGTGACCAGAAAAAAGTACGTAATAAATTATTAATTATTTTCAACAAAACCTACTTGGTTCTACCAAAAATTGGCCAATTATTCAAAAGTCCACCGTCGAACCGTATCCAGTGTTATTAAACTGTACCAGGAGAACTTGTCCCTTGATAGAAAATCTGGTTCTGGTAGAAGGAATGGTCCACATGATGTTTCTAAAGCCATAAATAAAAAACATTTTCAAAAAAGTTTCCAATGCATTCGCTAGGAAATTAGCATGTGTTCGGCTATTCGGTACGAAAAGTTTAAGCTATTTAAGGTCTAAAAATACACATGCTAAAATTTTAGAGGCACAGAAATAAATACCGAAATTTACACAAGGTTCGTTTTAAAAAAGGCTGCTTTCATTCATAAGACTTCAGAATGTGTCCATTGTGTCCTGACCTGGCATCCTGTCACTTTGGTAAACAAGCAAATCCTCCAAACTACCCGGAGTTATTGCTAGTGGGTAGATATAGAGCTCTTGTTAAAGAAAAAGAATTGAAGAGCACAAAAAATGTGCAAAAGATTTGAACTCTTTTCTCAAAAAATGAAGAACTCTTTTGTTAAAAGAGGCAGACTTGTATCGCAGTAGACATACCATAGAAATTAGATCTTGAAAATATTATGTAGGAGAGTGTTTGTGTGAAGCCTGTGTCCATATCTTAAATTTGTTTTAAGCACTTCCAAAAGACAATGCAATTAATAAGGGAGAACAAGACATTTTTTGAAGAGAAGTGGAATGCAAGTGTCATTTCGCTAAGGACTGGTAGTGGTATCTTTACTATCTGATCTCTGTAGCTTATCTATATGGGTGGATTTAGAAAGATCAAAAATAAAACCTATCGTAAGGGCAGTTTGATGCACTTTAACATATTGGATACGGTGTTGTAATGTACAGATTCATAGAAAACCTTTATGTGTGATAAACTTGAACAAAATTTTATTGTCTTTTATTTTTATTATTTGTTTATGACCCTTTAAAGAATACTCATATATCTATATATTTATGTTTCTATGTATATATTCATTCATATTTTATTTTATCGTTGTTTTCAAATCTTATTTATTATATATTGCGGTTGTGTCAAGTGGAAAATATGGATTTTGTCTTTTCTATTAAAAAATGTCTAGTTGCTCTTTTTCCCATATTCTTTGGCCCTTAATAATAAAAAAATCAAATAAAATAAATATTTGAAAAGAGCAAAATTCATAAAAAGTCCGGATTAGTTCTCCAACAACGGTCATTTGCAACACATCGTATTTTATTATATCAACTATATAAGATTTTTGTTATATTTATTATTATGTCACTACAATTACAAATTGATAAACTTAAGGGCTTAGACAATTACAAGGCATGGTCAATGACAGTGAGAGCTTATTTGGAAGTAGAAGATTTATGGACTGTAGTGGAAAATGGACCAGATGGTACAGATGAAGTAAGTTGTATTAATATTAAAATTAAAACATTTTTGTTTTTAATTTTTTTATAATTTTAGAGTCTTCAAAAAGATAAGCGTGCTAAATTTATCATATTATGTTTGATTGAACAAAAACTTTGCCAATTTATGGTCAGCATACGCACTGCTAAGGATTTATGGCTGTATTTGAAGAAACAACATTCCTTACGTTAAATTATTTTTAATTTTATTTTTAGATGTTTAATTAATTAAATAAAATGAAATTCTATTTTATTAAAGAAAATTATGAAGAGAAATTATGTTGTTTTATTATAAATTTTAAGGATCTGTATTTTAGGGAGAGAGAATCATAAAATGATCAAAAATAAGCACTAAGTCATATTATGAACTATTTAAATAAGTAAGAGTGTAATAAGTGGTAAGACTGATTTTTTTAATACCATACACCATTGCGCAGGAATGGATAATTATGGGCCGACCATATTAGAATCTGATTTTATGATTTGTTCTAGTGTAAATATACTTATTTTATATATTTTCTTTATACTCAAATATATAAGACACTTATATGTTTTAGGTGATTATGCGAAAGTGGGAGTTATATGAGGACTTTAGGAAATTATGGACCGACCTCCGCAAAATTTGGTTGGGTATTTTCTGGCTGTAAAAATCTTAAAAAACGAAATATCGTCATAATACTGACATCTATTTGATACTTATGCATTTAAATTTGGCATGTGGATTTGAAATGATAAGTTTATTTGGATCAAATATAATTAAAATATCTTTATTTTTGGTGAGTAATATTGGACCGAACATTACGGATTCGTCTTTGGGCCAAAATAATAATATTTACCAAATTTTATGAAAATATCCCAAAAATTGCGAACTGTAGAGTGTTCGCAACAGACAATCAGCCGGACACATAGACGGACTAAATCAACTCAGAAAGTGATTCTGTGTCGAACGCCATACTTGAAACTGGGTATGTGAAAGTTACAAGATTGTCACAAACGCAAAATATTATATTGTAGGATATCAGTGTGTAAGTTGTTAAGATATATTTTTCAAAATACTTTTGTAACTTTGTGAAATATCTTAATCTCATTGTTATAGATGAGGTATTTTCGAGTTAATTTGTTGGAGTACAGAACTCACATTGGCCACAACGTTTATGTTGATTTTTTAAAAATTCTTATTTAAAAATTAAGACAAAAAGAAAACCTCTATAAAATACGTTACCTTTAAGACCGCCAAAGCATGAAGTCGCACGAACCCTCTGAAAAGGACTTTGATATAAACCAGCCAAATACTTTACGAAGGACAACAAGGAGTCCCTCGAATGGGTTAGAAACTTCTTTTTATACAAGAAGAATTAGAATCTCTTCTCCTTTTTGGCAGTGAAGGAGGATCCTGTTGTCTGGGGTCCTTAAACGGAAGAAGTATGACGAAGATTCTTAATCCAGTACTAAACAGAGGCGCAAGACATAAATAGTCCATAGATCAGGTTCATCACCTCAGAACAATGATGCTGTTTCATCAAACACAAATTTTTGGAACGCGATATCGAACGATTCGCGCTACTACTGCTTCTAGCTGTTGCATCCCTAGGACAATAGTGATCTGATGCTAAATTGGAAGTGGTCCCGGTATAATAGATTCCTCACAGACCGAGATTTCTTGCAGTTATTTCGGAGGAACCACATGTACCTGTGGGTAATTCGTCCTACCAGTTATTAAAAGGTAATGAAGATTGATGTTATGTCTGATACCCTATGGTGGATGGCGTAAAAATGGCTAAACGTTACAAATGAGGATACTAAAAGACTGTGTGGTTTACCATTAACTTTTTGTAAGTGAACGAAAGCGTACGATGGAATAATGAACCGTCGTGTTTGATTACTAGAATTAAATGTCCCAAATTGAATGCGTTAGAACATTATTTTTACTTAACATCTTAAGAACTCCCATGAGGGACACAGTTGCTGCAGTATCTTGACACTATTCTTTATTTGACTTTTGCAGGATTTGCCGGAATGACTGAGGAAATGATTCCTCATCTTTTCTGTCACAGTCTCTGTGATATTAATGACTGGACAAACTGCATAGCAATCTTACAAGTTCGTTTCTCTCTTTTAATATTTACTAATTAAACACTTTTCTCTCCACCCTTGTTATTTTTTTCTACATTTCCAAAATACTTAATTTTTGTTATACTTGTTGTCTCTCTTGAAGGTTTTATTTTATTTTAGTTTATATTTTTATTGATAAACATAAAGTTTAAATTATTTGCTGATCAGATAATTAATAAATCCATCAATTAAAAAAGAAAATGTCTTTAATAATAAAAATTGATAAATTGCGGGGAAAAGAAAATTATAATGGTTGGTCGAAAAAAGTGCGTATGTATTTAATATCGGAGGGTCTATGGACTTCGGTTACCTCCATAAATTCATTAAATGAAAAGGTGAGAAAATAAAATTCACTAAAATTTAATTGATTTTATAATTTTCTAATTGTTGTTTTATAGAAAAATAAACGTGTTAAATTTATTTTATTATGTTTAATTGATTATGGATTATTTGAATTTATTGAACCGGAAGCTACACCCCATGGCATATGGACAGCATTGCAAAAACAATGTACCACCACGAACACTGAAGAGGGAAAGAAGTGAATGAGTTTGAACATTTTGAAAATAAACTTTAAAAAGTAATTTTTAAATTATTAAAAATGTTGAAAAAATACAAAAATAATAAAAGAAGAATTTAAGATTTAATAAGAGAATTATTGAAATTCGAATATTTACTGAGCAAGACCCAAATCTTAGCACAGTGTTTTCAAAACTATTTTTTTATAACATTTGAAACGTTATAGGTATTTCAGCTGAGATATTTTCTAGTTGATTAAGAGAAGTAAGGAGTGAGATCGAAAAATTCTTAACATACATATATCGCCAATTAATATCTTTGGACTAGTCTTAGCTGAGGACAGTTTGAAAGATTTTTAGAGAGAGGATGCCAAGTAAGGCCAACAATAAGTGAACATATTATGAAGTCTAATGAATGCTGAACATTGCTCGCCAGTTTTTGGCCTCCAAATTTTTTAGCAGCGTTGCTCTCAGGAACTTTTTCAACCTTGTATGTTTTTAAATCTGCTTTAGCATTAACTTTTTGTACCACTGAGCTAATAGGTTTTCTTCCTTACCGGATGTATCGGGAGGTCTCTTGAAAAAGTAAATCATGTGGACCTTACTTTCCACCCGAACCAAGTTTTCTATCAATAGTTCTTTCGGTATTGTTTAATAATGCAGGCCAACTTTTTGTAAATTAACAATATATTCAATGTCGTTGGACATTAAACAGACATTACACACATGTTTTACAAATTAACAATTGGATCTTCGTTCCGAAACTAAAGTTTTTTCCCCAAGAAAGAAAAAACTTTAATTCAGCGAAACTCTTACAACAACAATGATATCTTGAACAAAAAATCCAAAAATACTTGGTTTGAAAGTTTGAATGAACAAATTGTGATTAGAAGTTTTCCATCTCACTCCTTACGATATTTCCAACCATACAAAAGTTACAGAAATATTAAAAAACATCATTTTGAAACCACTGTGCAGAGTAAAATCCAAATCTAATGAGTGTATCGTAAAAATGATTTAAAAAATTGAGCAAAACATTGATTTTTGTGTGTGCTCTCTTCAAATTATGTTTTTGCTTTTGCCTTTACAAATGTGTTTTCCACGAAGCTTTTAGTTTTCATTTACATTTCATTTTTATCTTTCAAAAACCATCAATGCCCCTTAAACACAACCAGTCAAACGTTCAGTAGGAAAAGACGAATACCATAATTATGTCTTTTGATTTTCAAATAGACAATTTAAAAGGCCGTCAAAACTATAATGAATGGTCAAGAAAATTAAGGTCCTATTTAGTGGCTGAAGGTTTATGGCATATAGTGCGTAATGGTAACTCATCGGATATAGTGGTAATAAACAAAAGAATAATTCCAATTGAAATTATAATTAAAAAAATCGATAAAATATTTATTAAATTATAGAAAATTAAACGTGCTAAATATATAATTATATGTTCAATACAAGATGATTTATTAGAAACGATTGATCCAGATGCGCCACCAAATATTATATGGACAGCTGTACAAAAGCAATGTACATCCCAAACCACTTAAGGTTAATTTAAATTAAAAAAAAAAAAAAACTATAACATAACTTCTTGATTTTTTAATTATTTACTAAATATTTTAATATTTAACAAAAAAATATTTATAGTCTTTGTAGCAAAAATTAATCGTCCTTGATTTAATTGTAAAAAAATGAAATAAAATAAATTGTTAAACTTAAAAGAAATTAGAAAATTAATATTGTAAACTACGTTTTGTACAAATATCATCTAAAATTTGTCTTAATTCCTCATCCTCGAAACGTCCTTCTAATGAGGGTATTAATGCTTTTGCTTCTTCAGGAGCCTCCGGGCATAAGTTACCTAAGGCAGCCAATTCAAATTTATGTAATTTCTTTTGCATCAATAAACTGTAAAAAGAAAAAAGTGTAAAGAGAAAAATAAGATTTAAAATTTAGATTTTTGTGTATACTGATGCATATTCTCATAAGCGCATTTATTTTTTTTTATCGATTTTTGTTTTATATTTGTAAGGAGTGAGATCGAAAAATTCTTAACATACATATTTATATATATAAAATAGGATGTGTGTATGTATGCATGTGACGTATGAATTCTAAAACGGCTGAGTCAATTATGATGAAATTTTTACAGAATGATCCCAAAATATCTGAAAATAACATAAGACTATACAAATTCCGGGGGAAGGGGTATCCTCCGTGCAAAACAAATATTGAATATTTAAAGAACGTGTAAAATTTAGTATGTGAATAAAATCGTAACAATGTACAAAAAAAAACTATTTTTAGGAAACCCTTCCCTTAATGTTTTATAGCGATTTCTAACTCCGTTAAAAATCTACCAAATAATATCTCTCCACTGCCCTTAGCTCCGGGCAGTTTGGAGAAATTGTCTCTCTTGGTACAAGTTATTGTACATATGGTCTTTTTTACCATGGTGACAGGATGCCAAGTCAGGCCAAAAATAATTAAACACATTATGACACATTTCATTGCTTGATGTAAATTTCTTTACTTATTAAGTCCGTTGTAACAAAAATAATTGGATTTCTTTGCAGCAACTGCATATTGCTTGTCATACCAAGAATTTCGACTGCTTTGGATTCTAAACTTTTCTTCTACATTCCTTCGAGGATCGAGGAATTTCTGATAAATATGTCATTCATTATGAAGCATTTCGATCTCACTCCTCATTTGAATTAATAAAATTATTATTTTCTCATTAAATATTTTCTTGTTTTTTCTAATTCTCTAAAAAAAGTTATGTGCGTTTATAGGAATATGCACAACAGAGATTAATTTTAATATCATACTACGTTTGTAGTTTATGTAAAAAACTGATCACATCTCTTTGGTTGCTTTGCATTTTTTGTACAATCTTTTACATTTAACTTATTAAAATTAAATTTAATTTACCTTCTCACAGCAGCAATTGTTTCCTTATTTTTAAATTTACGAAAACTATCCGTATACGCATAAGTTTTCATAAATACATCCGAAAATTCCTGTTCCTCGTCGGCCGATTCATTTTGACGTTTACGATGATCCAACAACATGTGCACTTCGGATATTAATAAAGTTTCAGCATTTTCAAATTCTTTAAAACGATGAAAAAATATAAAACAAGAATTAATTTTTTTTAAAAATCGTTATAACTAAAATTACATATAACTTTTTAAAGAACAACAAGCGCCTTTTTTATAATTAATTTGGTTTATTAATGTGACCATGTTCTATAAGAAAATCATATATTTGCCTCGTCTTATTAACATCAATTTTAATTAAACGTCTGGCATCTGCTAAACGTAAGTGACCAACTTTTGAGTTTTCGGTTAATAAAATATTTTTATAATCTAAATAGGCTTGTGGTACCACACGTGCCACACTACACAATTGACGTTCATCTTCACTAAGTTTAGCAAAACCTGGTAAACCTTTAAAGATATAAAGGACAATGATAAAGTTTAATTTGTTGTTGGAAAATTTAGTTTCTATTTACCAAATACATCCATGGGAGCAGCCTTTTTTCTTGGTAAAGCATTCGTTGTGGGTGTAATAAAGTAGTTGCCAGTAAGTGTTTCTATTGTCGAATTGGCATTTGGTATTAATTTACGCCAATCATATGGACGAAAACGTTCATTTTTAGCACGTTCCCTTTGTTCATACAAACGTTTCTTTTTCAATTTGAAATATAAGGAACCACCTATCAGACTGCGTACACCATTTTGTCGTAATTCATATAAACTGGAAGAAAAATACGTGATAAATAATTATTTAGGAATCCTACACCAACATAAGTGTTTGGGTATCATGCGTTTCTGCTGATGTTTCTAACGTATTGATACAAAATTTTACTTTTGATTCAATCAATTTGATGTTTTCGCAAGGAAATAAACGAAACAACAATTAAAAATTATTTTCTGTGTTGATTGAACGACGTCCGCCTCTCTGTCCAGCTTGTTGTCTATTGAAACAATGTAGCCCATTAAAATATGACAAATTTGGTCCAAAATTTCATACCAATATAAATTTCATAAAGCCCTACAATTGGCCTTTAAACTTTAAACATTTACAGATGTGGTTTGAGAATTTTGAAATCCTCATACCATATTTAAAAAAGATAGGGCCACAATTTATCGCAGCTCCCATACAGTTTAAGTTGAAATTCACTTTAAAAACCGCAACAATTTTTGCGAGCATCGGTCCATTCTAAAAATGACCTCAAGTGTCATAAATCTCTCATTATATGAGTTCCTTCATGAACTTCACTTTAAATAAGTCGTTTTTATATAAGCAAAAATTATAAAAGAATAAATTAATATATTTGTAATACGTCATTGTAGGGTATTATAGAGTCTGTCCTAATCGACTACTACACTTTGTAATTAGTATCTTATCTTATATTTAACTTACCGAAATATCTTCTTTTGTAAATCACTAAAATATTTTAAACCCTCCATTAATAAGTCAAATTCTATGGGTTTACACAATTGCATAAAAATTAAAAATCGTTTACAATTCTGTTCCGAAAGCAAAGCATCAGCATATTTTGTTATCCAACCCATGCAACGATTTGCCATAATTAAACCATGATCACGCATAATTTTATAACGTCGATTACGTTCTCTAACGATTAGAAAAGGAATTAAATGTTTTTAAGAACAAATTAAAAATATTATAAGGAATTACTCACTTCAGACGATGATTATATGATCTTACTATAGCTAATTTTAATTCTTCTATACAATTAGATATAACATCTTCTTCACCTCCTGCTAGATCAGGAATATTTCGTATATTGTCTTCAGATTCTAATATAGTAGTTAATAGACTTTCTGCTGTAATATCGTATGGTGTATCAAAATCGCCACGTGCACAACGATAACCGGCCATCATTTTAAATTGCATAGAGGTGATATCATCATGTCTGGGAGGATCAATAGAACGCATTTTTACCACATAAGGCATACCTTGGGGCATATAGGTTTGTGAAGCATGCTGTAAACCTAATAAACGCTCAAATATGCCACCAAAATAATTGTCATGATAATGTTGACGACACTCAGCTACGGAAAAACGATATTGTAGGGCTTTGGCTACTGCTTCCCAATTGCCATAACCTTGTGTTTGCAGGGTATTCAATAAAATACGTTCTTCTTTGGCGGTCCAATTTCCGGGTCCAGGAAATATCTGTATATCATCTTTTACTATAACATAAGCATGATTATTAAAATGTTTGGCAGTTTCCCGGCCTTTCGCAAAACATTGTAAACACAATTCTGCCGAACAATCAGCACATTTTACATATGGCTCCTGCAAAGCCAAATGGCAACATACACATTGATGCTCATGACTAAAAGTATGATTAAAATCTTCCGTGGCATTGAAATGCTGTATTTGTTGTTCCAAACGTGTATTGAATTGCTGAGGATTGTAGGAAGCCACTAAATATTTGGTGTCTGGTGTCACTAAAGCTTTTATTAATTTTTGTTTACATTTCTTTTTGCTTGATGAACGTACTGTTTAAAAGTGAAAAGTTATTTATAAAAAGTCCTCATTAAAGAGGATTAAATAAAAAATTTTAAATGATTTTCTTTAGAGATCTCAAAAGGCGCTTGTTATTTGTCTAATATAGCATTTCTTTAGGGATGGACTCACCTTTAGGAAACTGCAAATCTGCAGCATCTTCTTCCACCATATCAACAGGATTCATAAAAGACATTTTGCTAATGATTAAGTGAAATAGTTTTCTTTAAAATTAAGTTAATAATTTATAAATTTAAATAGAATTTCTTAGAAAAGTATAAAAATTTCACTTCGTGATAATTCCAGCGGCTTTTGTTGTTATTAAGAAGAAAACAATGATGCCAACGTATAAGAAAATGAAATCTGTAGAGATAATTCACAATAGTATAAAAACTACACTGTTTCATTTAAAAAGTAACATTTTTAAATCTATGACGTAAAAACGTAAATTAAAATTAAATTATAAATATATATTTTTTTTTCAAATAACAAATATCTGTATATCATCTTCTTTATAACATAATACTGCAATTTTGACTTAAATCTAAATTCAGTAGCACACTGTGTCTCAAATAAAATATGAAATGGCAATAAATCGGTAATTTCTGATCGGCTTTTCTGTTTTCAATGAAATTTTATACAAAGATAGCCGAAGTGTGTGCGAGTTTAAGTTTAGATTATAGGACTTTGTATACTTAACGGTAGCCGCTCTGTCTTCTACCAAAATTGGACACATGACAATATTTAAAACAATCCATATTCCTTATACTTAGCCGATTTTAATGATTTTTATATAAGCGAATTCTACTAGTGAAGATCTTCAAAATCCTTGTGATATTTTAATATATTTTAATATTCTTCTCTTTGTCCTAATTTTGCAAAATTTTTATGCATTTCGAATCGAAATTTTGCAGATTATTATCAAATATATTTAATTTTATTAAGAACTAATGACAAAATCTTGCAAAGAATATCTCCATAGAATCAAAAGTTATAAGATTTTAAATTTGAAAAATGTAGATTTTGAGCCGATTTATTCCGAAATAGTACATACATTATATTTGAGTTATAACAACACATTTTCAAGTAATGTCTACTGCATGTATATTATTTTGAAACACTGCTAAATAGGTTTTATTTGGAATGCAAAAAAGTTTCAAACACTTAAATTTGGAAGAACTAGACTTTCTTTCTTCTATTTTTTCATAATACTTCTATTTTCCGCTTTATTTCTAAAATCGCAAACCCGTTATTTAAAATAAAGTTATATTTTTTTGTATGGCTATATGTATTCTAAAATTAATGGTAATAAATACTTTTGCATTCCGATATCGGTTGATGATATAGCAAAACACGTAAAAAATAATTTTTGGAAATTTTATAAGAAATTTTTTTCATTTAATAAGAAATTTATTTAATACATGTTATATTTCAAAATTTTAGACTTATATTAAGGTTTCTATCTTAAAAAACTAAAGAAAAAAACTCCAAATTTTTATTGACATAAAATATGAAAAATCTATATATCCAAGGTGGCACCTCCCTGACAGTCCTGTATTCTTTTAAAACAACTCAGAATTAACCAAAGTTTACGGTTCAAATATTATATAATTACTTTCAAAAATGGTTTCGAACATTAACTGGATATTTGTAATTTAATCTTATAATTACTAAACTTCTCTTAAGTCGTGAAAGGTTAAAATTAAACATACAATAAAATCAACCCTGTTTAAACAGCTGTTTATCACTATTGTGAATTATTTAAAAAATAATTACCTTAAACATTTAAGAACATTGTTTTTGGTGTAAATTAATTAAATTAAAGTTAATTATTTCTTTTCTTTTTTGTAAACAAATGTCTTTTGATTTGACATTGTCTTTTGAATCTTGTGATTTGAATGATATTGAAGATTTTCCCAAATACTGTGATTATTGTAAGTTTTTTTTAATTGAAGAACTGTGTTTGGAAGACGACTATCGACTGTTGCATTATGGGAAGTGTAGTGTAATTGGAAAAATACATAAAGCTCCCGGAAATGATGTTTTATTGGAAAACGTGCGAGTAACTAATTTACCAAAGTAAGCTAATTAAGTTTAATTATTATGTGATTGAGTACTATAAAAATGAATTATTTGCAATATGGTAATTAAAATAGGATTTTCATGCCCTATTCACACACAGTGGTACCAAAGCGATTTATTTTGGAAATAATTCTTTTATGATTTATAGATTATTTAACTAATGATTTGGAGTTTTGATTTTTAGCTGGTAAGGATTAAAGACTATTCAAAGTTTATTTATAACCTTTTCTTTTATAAGTAATTGGGTTTTATGCGATTGTGCAAAAGTTGTAACGGGCAGAAAATACTCATTTCCTGATTCGATTTATCAATGTCCGTCCGTCTAGGTGGATGGATGTCAAGCACAAAATAATGACACGTTCTATTATCTTGACCTAAGTTCTATATGTTGTTTGTTGTTGTTACAGATCGGCTGAAACCGATAGTTCTTACTTGGGGAAAAACTTTCGTTTGATACATCTGTCGTTGCGTTGACAATCTTTGGCTGAGTATAATAAGGAGATCGAATATTTCTCAACACACGTTTTATTAAAACGTGTATCCCAAGTATTATTTCATTTTTTTGATCATGTTACTTTTTTAAAACATGTTTTTAACAAAACCCGACTTGGTCCTAAAGGAAGATGGCTAAGCATTCGAAAGTCTGTTTACAAACTACCGGTAGGTCTTGTTTGTAGTTAGATAATCAAGTTCAGGTAAAAGGAATGGTTCACATGATGTTTCCTAAGTGAACAAATAGAAAGCATTTTTAAAAGTGCTCCCAAAACATCCTGTAAGAAAGGAGTCCAGTTAGCTCTGTGCGGCAAAAGAAGCCAACCATTTGTTACAATGGGCTCAGTAAATAACGAAAATAACATTAAGGAATCATAAGTCTTCAAAATGGTTTAATTATTTTTGGACTGACGTTGTCATCCTGTCACTATGGTAAACAAGCCCTTGAGTGGCATAAGAACAATAATAAGGTATTTGAACGAAGGGAGAGGAAAATCCTTATAACTCCCCGGAATGAAGGCCAGTGGAAAGATATGGGGCTTTTGTCTAAAAAGAGTTGAAGAGCTCAAAAAAGAAAGATGTTAAATGGAGATGAACTATCTGTTCGAGCAAACTAACAGAAGTCACTATAAAAATGTTAATGTAAGGGTTTCTGAAAAAGATTGAAACTTCATTACTAGTAATTAAAAAATATATATATTTGCAAATTATAAAATGATTTTAATCAAATAAAAAATGAAAAATTTAAGTTTAGTTTCGTTGTTATTGACACATATACATCTTAAATCGGTGCATGAAATTTTACTAGGATAATTTCTTGTAGCCCCTTTATAACGCATAGCCAACATTGTGATATAGAAAACTACATAATCGGTTTTGACCGTCTATAAATAATATCCTTAATTGTTTTTAAATATTATTTTTAAATCTTCATTATTTTTATTTCCAGCGAATATTCATTGCCCGAAGGAACCTTAAGCTTACACCTTTTAACGTCTTCCTATTTTGGAAATCAACTACAAGACAAGAAATACGTTGAAATTACTGGAGAATTAGTACTTTTCAATATTAATAATCCCCAAGATAATTATCCAACGCCTTTAACTTCTAAAGGCATCAGAGAACAATTATATGCCACAAAAAATGAACAGGAACACAATAAACTATTGAAATATTTCCAAAACAATTATAAACCTGCCATTAAAGTTTGGTTTGTTCAACAAATAAATCGTGCTGGAGATTTAATTCAACGTAATTTAGAATTAAGAATGTTACAAGAACAAATTCTATAATACACAAAAGCAGGAGTCAATGAAAAAAATGAACCCCATTTTAATAGAATCTAAACAACCGATATTTTTTAGTTTCAATAGAATTTTACATAATCAAGAAGGTGGTGAGGACTTTAAAGAAGTTGTAGAAGCATTTCAGGAGCAATTTGAAAAAGAGCAAGAAGAAAATTGGAAAATATTTTGGATAAAGCAAGGGGAGGAAATAGTGCTGGAAAAATGGAATGAAAAATATAAAGATTATCTAAAAAAGGAATTAGAAATTGAAAAGAAAAACGACAATCCAGATCAAGAAAAAGAATTGGAGGAACCAAAACTAGACTCTACAACAGAAACCGATACATTGTTAGTAGAAAAATCCTGGGAAGATTTATGGCTGGAACATAGAGAAGAAATTTATTGTGAACAATATTTAATATTTACCACAATATTCTCGAATTATTATTTTGATTTTAAAAACTCGTGTGAAACACCTAAACCCATTGTAGAAGAACCAATAGAAGAATTGGAAGAACAATTGAAAACTCTAGGTTTACCCACATCATTTGGTGGTAGACCACAAAATTCTGGTAAAAGATCGAAATATTTAGAAACTATACATTATAGTGATTTTTATTCGGATTCCGAAATGGAAAATGATGAATATAACGAAAGCGATGAAGAAGATTGTGATAAACAATTGGAAACCCAAGAAGATGATAATAATGTTTTACATGGTGTGCAGCAGAAAATCATAAGTAAACAAGAGAAACGCAAAAGAAATCGTAAATTGAAAAACGTGCCATCTTTCATTCTGGAGGAGAAGGGTTTATTGAAATATTGGCGTAAACGTTTTAGTCTCTTTTCACGTTTTGATGAGGGTATACGTTTAGATCGTGAAAGTTGGTTTTCTGTTACACCCGAAAAAGTGGCCAAACACTTAGCTGAACGTCTCAAATGCAATATAATTGTTGATGGATTTTGTGGCAGCGGTGGTAATGCTATACAATTTGCCTTAACTTGTGATAAAGTAATAGCTATAGATATTGATCCTTTGAAATTGGAAATGGCCAAACATAATGCTCAAATTTATAAAGTCTCTCATAAAATTGAGTTTATATTGGGTGATTTTCTACAACTAGCAGCTGGTGGTAAACTTAAAGCAGATATTGTATTTCTAAGTCCACCTTGGGGTGGTCCTAAATATAAGAACAAAAAGGAATTTGATATTGAGAAATATTTATTACCAGTCAAAGCTTCCGAATTGGTAGAGGTCTCTAGAAATGTTTCAGAAAATATAGCTTTATTTCTACCAAGAAATTCAAATATCAGACAAATTGTTAAACTTGCCGGTGTTGGAAATCGATGCGAAATAGAACATAATTATTTGGATTCACGTTTAGTGGCCATCACAGCTTTATATGGTGAACAAATATTAACCAAGGAGACAACAAATTAATTTGTTAGATTTTTGAAATTTTCTAATTGATAACAAACAATTTTTTAATATTATGGTTTGAATACTTGTTCTTTAAAATAAATTAAAAATAACAATTCAAAAGTGATACAATTTCAAAATAAATCATATGAAAAAAAAGTACATTAAGACGTATTTGCCAATTAATAGTTGTGTTTTTTCAAAAGCTTTATAAAAATGTATTTAAATATTTTAATATTAAAATAATTATAAGAAATTATAGATTTTCATATTTTTAATCAAAATATAGTTTATGCAAAATTTATATTTAAAAAATATATGAATTAGAAATATATATTTTTATCCAAAATTATTATTCTTAATACACAATTTAATTCCTCTCCTTTTATATTCACAGATATTATACAAAAATATATAAAAAATATGCAAATAAACTATATATATGCAAGAAATCGCGTGAGAAACTTAAAAGCAATTTATTTGAACAAATTAAGGTAAGTTTAATTATTGTTAATCAATATTTTTTTATAGTTTTTTCTAACAATAAATTAAGGTTAAAGTAATAAGAAATAAATAGAAAAATATAAAAAGTTGCATGGAAATTCCAAGTCCCTCTTCAAATTTTAAATACCTATGAATTTATTGCGTTTTTTAATTCTCTACTTCAGACAGCTCAAACTACATGCACTGCGGTTTCAAACGACATCTTAGTAGTTACAAAACGATTTTTTAAAATAATTTTCAAGTTTGTGATAAGGTTGGGTACTCATTTTTATTTGGTCTGGTAATATAAATATTTCGTTGGGGATTTTTGAAGATTTCTCTCGAATATTACCAACATAAAATTTTTGACTACGAAGTTACGAAAAATCTGCCAGAACATACTTTTTGTCATAAATTATGCAATAAGAATAATTTGATTTCAACTTCCTTATTCTGTTTTGCCTCTAAACTTTAAGCAGCGTTCCTATCAGTATATTTTTAAATCAAATAGTTTCAGAACTTAGCTGTATTATGGGCTTTGTTGAAAATGATTTTTATTTTTTGACTTAGAAACATAATGTGGACCATTCCTTCTTACTCAACCAGCTTTTTTTTATTAACGGACAAGTTTTCCCTGTACTGTTTAATAACATTGGAAACAGTTTGAAAGCAAAATTTTTTGCTTGGCCAACTCTTAGTAGGACCAAGAGTTTTTCGATCTCTCTATTTTCTACCAATTTTTTCTGAAATTTGTATTTTTTATTGAAAATTTAAACGTGAAATCGTGTAACGTAAATCCAGAGCTTGAAAAAAGATTCATCCAACCGGCCCAATCATAACTTTAATTTTAGAAAAAAAGATATTTTATTGCGGATGGCCTTTGTAACTCCTCCAAATCCACTAAACAACTCTGAATTTTGAGGTTTTTTCAGATATCCGTCTATAAGTTATTTTCTATTTAAAGTAGCAAAAGATGGACATAGCAAAATCGGTCTTAGATGATTCATTCTTTGTAACAAACTTAATATGCTCTCTTATAAAAAATCGATTTAGCGATTTGACCGTCCAAAAGTCTCAAAATGCACCCATACATAGATATGTTTTGATATCAATTTATTATTATTTTTATTTATAACATTTGTCTTATTTATTTTTCAAAATCCAATCAACAGCTTCTGAAAAATTCTCTACTAAAGCAGTAGGTGGTGGCTCAACCACAACATCAGGCAAATATTTACCAGTTTTCACTTGAATACCTCTTAGGCCAACTTTCATAGCGCCCATAATATCATCCTTAGGATCCTATAAAATTATAAACTTATGAAAGACATTCATTCATATAAAAAAATTTCACAAACACTTACATCACCAATCATAACACACTCTTCCAATCTTATATCATCCGGTAAGGCACTTTTAAAGAAATATTCATTTGGTTTTCCAATTAAAATAGATTTTGCTCCAGTAGCATATTCTAAACCTTTAACAAAACAACCAGGACCTAAAGCTAAACCATCTTTACGTTTGTAGTATTTACCCTCGTGAATGGCAATCAATTTGTGTTCCTTATTGGCCAATAAAATGCTTAAAGGAATAAATTCAACATAACTAAATTCAGATGTGGTGGCAGTAGACTAACTTACTTGAAGGCTTTATTCAGATTCTCATAATGGAATTCATCGGGTGCCAAACCCACAGCCACGGAATCAAATACCTTACTTTCATCTGTGACTGGAAAATCTGTGCGAGCATCTTTGCTTACCAAATAGAAAGGATTCAACTGTTCACGCTTAACATATTCCATAGCAGCACTTAATGAACTATGAATTTCATCTTTTTCCACTTCAAATCCTATCGAGTGCAAACGTTTCAATAAAGTTTCTCTAGATTCTTTAGTAGTGTTCGTCACAAACTTAATTAAAATACCAGATTCACGCAATCTGTGGAGAACACAAATAATTGTAATTCTCAATTTTTATAGTTGTGTGAAAAAACTAACCTTTTAAGGGCATTGACTGCATCAGGAGTTGGTTGATCTTCTACATGTAATGTACCACTCAAATCAATTAAAGCTGCTTTTATGGGCATTTTACTCTTTTCTCCAAGATTCCATATAGTTTTATAACGATAATTTATTAAGAATCGCATTAGATGATTATTTGCCCTGCAAAATACCGGCCAAGGCGAATTGAAATTCGCCTAAAAACTAGCAATAGTGATTGGAGAGTATATATCGATAATTATTTATAAATCGATTAATCGAAAATTTTTATTTTTTAAAGCTTTAGATATGGATGAATTAGAAAATAAAAAAAAAAACTTCTAATAGAATCGTTGGTGATAAAATTATTTGAATTATTTTCTAAAATAAACAAAAATTGTACAAAGTCTCTTCCCGGCTGCATTTAAGTTTTCCCAAAGTCACCAAAAATTATTTTCATCGGCGTTAGACATCAAACGACTCTAATTGATATATAGATTATTGTGAATTATTAAATAAAGACAAGCTAGCGAGGATTTTTAATTTACATTTGTGCTTTTCAAATGCGATCATGGATAAAGCTTAATTTGGCAAAAATGCGGTATTTACTAAGTTTTTTCTATTTCCATTGATTTTGGCCGAAAAAGCAGTATTTACCGAGTTATGGAGGTTTTTAATTTTTTTCATCGTTTTTTTTATATTTCAAAACGTGATCATGGGTAAAGCTTATTTTGGCCCAATTACACTATAATTACAATGATTTGGTATTTACTGATTACATGTTCTTAAATTTATTTATTATTAATATTTTGGTTCTAAAATATGTTTGTTTTTTATCTTTTGTTTATGTTTTTGAAATGTTGAGAAATCAAAAAATGTAGAACATATTGTATTCAACAACCACTTAATGGGAAATGTGGTGAATAAGCGTAGCCATAGGAAGTTGTGAATAAATAAGGTTGTTGCCTACGAAAAGAGGAAATATGTAGATGTATCAAATACTTGACCAATTTAGGGTAACGGTATAAACTATTAATTATTATAACGTTATAAACTATTAATAAAAAATGTAGGATTAAGGTCGAAAAAATCGAAAAAAACACTTTTACTAAAACTTTTAACCCAAGTATTACTTGATATTTTTTGGATCTTTTTGATAAACATGTCACTATTATGTTCAATGTCAAACAAATGAATGTATTGATAATCTGATAAAAATGACTGACCAGAAATAAGTGCGTACTTAAATGTTGAAATGTGTTTAACGAAACCCAACTCAGTCGTATAAAAAGTTGGCCAAACAAACTATTTCCAACATCCAATAGTAAAGCAGCAGCTCTAAAGTTTAAAAATACACAAAGCTCAACGCTGCTAAAAGTTTAGAGGCGAAAAACAAAGCATAAATTTAAATTTAGTTATCTAAGCAAATATCCTTGCTACATAATGGATGATGAAAAGTATGTTCTGGCAATTTTTTCACAACTTTATGGTAAACATTTTTATGTTATTGATGCTCGAGGGAATGATTAAGAAAATTTTAGGATCGAAAAAGTGGCCCCAAAAAGTTCTTGATATGACAAGCAATATGAAGTTTCCGCAAAGAACACAATCATTTGTTATAACGGTCTTTGTAAATAGCGAACTTAACTAAGGCTTCAGATTGTGTCCATTTTTTGTGGCCTCATATGGCATCCTATAATACTTTGGCATTTGTAATAAAAGGGACAAATCCTCCAAACTATATGGAGCTAAGACCCGTGGAGGGTTATTAATGGAAGAATTTCAGAAAAAGATTTAAAACTTCATCACAAGTGATTGAAATTATAAACGTATTTTTTGAAAATTGTAATATAATTCCAAAAAAGAAAACTGTAGATTAAGAATTTTTCGATCTCCCTCCTTAATATGGTAAACAATTTTTGAATTCTAATGAGAAACAAAAATTGTAAATTGATTTAAAAAACATAATGTTGGATGTACCCCATTTTTCACCTCCATAACTCTGTCCATGGAGCCTTTATGGCATCCAAATTTTTAAAGCTACGCTTCTCTGATCTGAACCGATCAATTTGCACCACTGTGCAGTGTTTTTTTTTATCTATAGTCTAGTATATAGTCTACAAAATAATAAATAATTTAAAGGTTTATATTTACCAATATATTGACAATTCTATAAAAATACATCCTTTTCAGTGAAAGTGTTCATGTGTTAATATAAAGCGAAACGTTTCATACAAGATTTTAACTGTGCTTTTCCTAAAATTGTGTCTCATCGAAATAAGCTTAGCTAAAGGTCATTTCAATTTTCCGAAAAATATTGCAAAAAAATAAATTCAATTTGGAATATAGCATACATGCACACACAAACAAGCACACAAACGGGCACACAAACATACTCATTAAATTCCACTACATACAAAACTACAACTCATTTTCGAAATGACAAACAAAATTTTTCACTTTCAAAATAGTCAATAAAAATACATAAAATTTGTTACTTTTTTTCTTGCAACCGAGCAATATGAAATGGGTTCATATGGAGCATTGGAAATGGAAATAGAAAAAATGGCAATTGAAGTTGTAGTAGCAGTATAACACGTTTAAATTTTACCTTGTAGCATCCTAATCAGCATAATATCCGCTGGCCATTTGTTAACATCCGTTTCCGCTGTGCGGTGAATAGCATTTTTCAAGAGTGTAGAGCGTTTGTTACCTTGTTTGTAACTCTACTTAAAAGCATACTGATTCATATGAATGTGTTTACTAGAGTGTCAGTGTATGTGTGTCAGAAAGAGAATATTTTTACAGTGATGAAGAGAAAAAATATATATATTTTTTGTTTTTGTCTAATTTTTGTATTATAACTCGAATACACAGCTAAAATTGGTTCAAATTTTATAGAAATAATAATTTGTTGATCTCTCCCGAACTTTTACTTATTATTTGCTCTTAGGGGAACTTCTCTTATTTACAAAATATTTTGTCTGTAAATCAGTTCTGCCAGAAATTTATCGCTACAATATATTGGAATTGCTATATTTGTATGGAGGGTAATGAGCTACAAATGAATTAAAAAAGTCCAAATGGCAGATATTTCTTGACGAATATCAAAATCTTTGAAGGGTTCTTGTTTGGCGCCCAATTTTTTCAATATCCTCTGTATTTGTTTCACCAGAAATAATTTTTAAATCACATAATTAGGTGATTCTTGATCTCTTCCTGGCAGAGTTCGTTTTGGAATTTTTGCTGATGATGCGTCTTGGTATGATTGTTAAAGTTCTAGTCCACAAAATAAGTATTTCTAGCATCAAAATTTTGAATACGAGTCTGAAAATTAAATAAATATTAAAATGTGGTTTGCTTCGTCTTCTCTCCAAAAATGAAACATTGAAGGGGCATCCTGGCTTTTCTGACTTCCGATAAGGAAGCAATAAGTTGCCGGCTCAATATAATTCCACCATAAAGAGTTATAGATAATTCAGAGCATTGCGATCGTTGATGACTTTCACGAAATGGGTGATTTGGGTCAGTATAATTGATTAAGAGTTTCAGCAACCATTAGAATTCCATAGACCTGTATAAATTATCGCTCTACGTAAAACATCCAGAGTAGAAATATTTCTAGCGTTTGCAGCAGTTCCTATTTCTTTCGAATGAATGTAGTACCAGCAATCGATTAATTTAAAAAAAATACACACTTGTTCAAATTTCCTTTGATAAAATGCGATAGTATTCCTGTGCATAAAAGCGGGGTCCATTTTTGTTAGCGTTCATTTTATAAAAATTATTATGTTTATTTGAGCCCACTGTTCTTACCTCTTCCCACACAAGTGAAAACAAACCCATACCACAGCTTAGAAAAACTACATCTCTGATGTGCATATTTTTGTGTTTTAACACAACCACATACAGAGACACATATACAACTACCTTTTTTAAAGTAATATGTTTAAGGGCTTATTTGCTCACTATATTGCCTCCATACTTGATGGAACAAAGAGTTTTCATAAAACTACATACAAACTCACAACCTTTTTTCCCTGCAACCCATATTCACCGGTTTTAACTGGCAACTGAAGTAAAATTGCGTTTTATTGATTTGGTTGTTTGTTCGTTCGTTTATTCCGCTCTCCCCTTTACGTTTGCTTGCATCTTGTCTAGTTCATGTTAATATCTCATCACTCTATTTCTGAAACTATTTTTCTGTTCGTTTGTTGTAGTTCCTATTGCTAACATGAGAACCAAAACTTGAGCTTCATTTACAATTGTTGTTGCTGTTCCTCCTGATGTTGTTGATGTTCGTTCGTTTTCTTAATATTTGTTATTTTTCGATTGCCGTTTACTCACTAGTAGTTTTTTTTGTAGATTCAAATGGTTGAATAGCTGCTGTAAGGTTGAGGGAAATACAAAGGCATGGGAACATTATAAAAAGCCCAAACCCGATGGAAAAGGGTTTGAGTCTCCTAGGAAAGACTGACTGTAGTTACTTCTAGGTTAATGGGCGTCTGTAGCACAGTGCAGGTAGAGATTTCGGTCAAAAAGTGGGCGCCCAACTATAATATCAGATATCCGGGGATATCGGATTCTTTACCTTTCTTTGCTTTTTCTTTGCTTTCGGGTTTGACCGGAAACTACGTTTTGTCAATCTGCCTATATGTTTTGGGACCTGCCTTTAATGACAGAGAAGCAGACTTTTTCAAACCTCCTGTATTTTTGTCCATCACTGGGAAGATTTGAGAAGGCACTCGTGGAGTTAGCACCCTCTCGCAGGGTAATGTTCGAAATTTAAACTTACTATCACTTATCTCTTTCCTCTCAAGTACTGGCTGGCTTGTCAAGCCAGGAGTCCATGGTGTAAACTGTTAACAATGTTGCTATTCTGGGTAAATCAATGAAATTATATATGTATCTATTCCGTTAGACACAACACTCAGAACTAAGTAACGGACAAGGGAATATATTTGAATCTCTTTCACAACTATATTTGCATAAAAGGCCTCAACTATGAAGCACTTACACAAATCCACGTTGGATCTATATTCTCATTTATTCAAGTGCGTTTCCAATTCTCTACACATGTAAGTCTGTAAGTCTTCTCTGTATGTGAAACTTTTTGTTTTAACTTCTTTGTTCATTGCAATTTTCGAAAAGTCATAGCATAACTTTGTTCCACATAACATTATGTTGAATTTTTGAGGTTTACACTCGTATGTCGATTGTGTGCATTTGTGTTCGCCAACTTGTTTTTGCAGTTTACGTTTATCTTTGTGTCATGCACAGTCGTTTCGTAAAGGATGGTATGCTAATTTTAGTTTTATACTTGTGACAAACACATACAGTGAAAATTTATAATTGGAAGTATAAAGAGCTAATTAGAGGAAAATTATTTGGTTTAGATGAGGTAAATCAAAATTGTATACACGTTAATAAGGTCTATTGGATTTGATTGAAAAATATTTTTTTATAAAAACAAAATGAGCTGGAGTATTATTCCAAATATTGTCGTTCGTTCAACACTTCTTTATTTCCATTATTCTTACATAATTACAAGACAGTTTGTGAATAAGCTAATTTTCGTGCAACATGTGGTCAAGGGTTGTCATGATGGAAGACTCCCTCGGTCATTCTTATTATTGGTCTATTATCTCAAAAATATCTTCAATGATCGTACATAATATTATTTTCTGATTCCTCCAAATCAAAAGACCTTTAATTTGGTGTCATAGATATCTGATTTCGGATTTAATTTGGCAGCTTTTTCTTTGCATCTGAACTTTGTTTTAAGGTTAATTTTATCCACTTTGATTACTAATTATAATATAATACAAGTGTTACTTCCTTCTTCGTCGTTCAAGTATAAATATCGATATGAAAGTCCTTAGTTTCCTTCATATAGGAATCCATTTTCTAACTTTCAATATAAGAGAATTATTTAAAATATAAGAAAATGGTTTGTCATGTGGCTTTAATGATAATGTAAGTTTATCCTGTCCTCGACAACAATATTCATTGTTTAAGACTATGAATTCCTTATCATGAAACTTTTCTCCTTCATCAACATTGTTACCTTTCCGATTCGTAAACTATTGTTTTCAATTTTTTGGACGCCAAAATTGGCATTATCGTTGAATGTTTATGAAGAATCAATTGGTTTTGGTACAGATCTCCTGTGATCATCAGTTCTGATTTCATTAATTGATAATACAAATAATACAACTCAAAGTAATGGGTATTAATGTACGAAATTAATATGCTTATATGGATGGCCTTTTTAGCACTTCGGCTTTCCTTAATGTATATTAATATTTCACAATTTGCACCAATACTTACTTAATTAAAATGATTTCTTTCAAGACATTTTTTTCGGAATGCAAAATCATCTTCCAATACTTGTGTTTCAATTCAAGTGGTTCCAGATGTCATTAGCTTCTTTTGGTCCATAATGATAATACAAGTTTTTCTTGCATCCTTTAATACAATGTTCGATATTTAATGGTTCCATTTATTGACCCTAAACTTCTATCAACGATTGATAACTATCAGTCGCCGGCTCTTCAAATGATAGAATATATATATACGCAATATTTGATATTTCCGTTAAATGGACTCTTCTAACAACAACTTAAAAAAACCTGTTGTTGCCATTATATACAATCGATATTTCGACCCAGTCGCAGTTTTATACAGCCTGTGTCCACATTGAATAACCAGTAATAAAATTGATAAAAATGCATTTTAAAGTTTTTCGACATTAATTCATATGAGATCTAGTTACTTTTCATTTAATATATCTCAATTTGTTTAATATACGACAAGATCTTATTGCGTTTGATAATCGATTTCGAATTGACGATAAATGGATGTTGTTCAAGTGAATGTGAGAGAGAAAGAGTTTAATTTAATCGCAATGTAGAGAAGTTTGCAATCTAATTAAACTTTCTGCGAAAGAAAAAGTTTCCTCTTAATAATGATGCGAAAAATGCCCATAAAAGTATACAGATAATCGCAAAAAGAATTAAAAATATGTAAATTCTATTCCAAAAGCATGAACAATTAAATAGAAGTCTGCTCGTAAAGATCCATTTACTTGTCAGTCCTAAGAAGTGTGCATGGAATTCCTTCTAAACCTCATATTTTACCTCAGTTTTAGCATGAATTTTAGTTTGTGGTTAATATGTACGATGTAATTGTTGGTTGCAGAAACTGAAGATATCAATCTTCGGGATTTTTTTCTTGAATGTTTACAAGTATGTGTGTGTATTGAAATTGTATGTTGGTATTTGTTTTTCCAAAAATTTATTTCATTATTTGTTATACAATACAGATTTAAACTGGATGGGGAAAAATTGAACCAAATGATTTTCTATTTGTAAATTTCTCTGGCGTCTACTTTAAATGGGCTGAAATGTAAAAACTCAATAATTTTTATTAGAAATGTTGAAACAATATTGTTGGAGTTTTTGCTTAATAAAAAATAATGTTTTGATTTGAAGACTAGACTACAGGTGCCCTAAGTAATTTAACAATTATATTACTCATACGTATCATTGCACAATGTGGAGGAGAATTAATATTTATTTGGGAATATATTTAAAAAATTTCTGATCGGCTGGTCGCAATTTGCAATATTTTAGGTGCGTTACTTTGCAAGTTTGTAAGTGAAGTCTAGATAAGTGCACTATGAAAGAAGTTATTGTTGCTCAAAATAGGGTATCTCGTGTTTTCAATTTTTTTTTAAAATTAATTGTAAATAATTTTTTTATTATAGGAAGATATTGATTTTTTATACAAACATTTATTTTGGTGGAATCAGGTGGGTATTATACTGAAACAATTGATTTCTTTTTAAAGAAAATGATTAACGATAAACAATCAGCATATTCGTCCAAGCACAAATCGCTTGTTTGCTCATCTATAAAAACTCCAGCCATTTCCAGCAAAACTACTATTTGTTTCGATAAATACTGAACATTCTGGAATTGGCTTTACTCTAAATTTGGAATAAATAAACGTTGAAATATTTTTAGAAAAAAATAAAAAAAATTATCAAAGTTCAGTTAAAAAAACTTGTTAACGGGATCATATTTCTTATTGTATAGGAAATCTACCACATATTTATACCCTACAATATAATGCGTTTGTGCTGATGTTTGTAACATACAGAAAAAATGGCGTCAAACCCATCTTTAAGTACACTCTTCCACTAAAATTATTTTCTGAGTAGATTATACGATGTCCATCCGTTTGTACATTCAACCGACTGGCCAAGTTAATGTCGTGAACGCTCTTAATGTCCCAAGTTTTGGGAGATGTTACACGTGATTATTTTAATCTAAGGAAAAAACTAATGAAATTTGCCATGTCGGTACAATCTTTCAGATACCCCGAAATATGGTTTTAAGCGCATAACATAATCCTAAATATATTTGATGAGGTAAAAGTTATTTTTATGACATTCTAAAATGATATGCCAAATTATGCAAGGATCTGTGTGTTATTTCTCATAGATCCGCACAAGCTTCCTTCCGAATATCACTTGGAAGGATATAAATTTCACACATACGTTGGTATTGTTATAAAAGTTGATCTTAAAAAGATAAATATAAGCAAAAACCAATTTGAGAAATTATACAACGGTCGGTCCATAAATTCTTTTAATTCCTAAATAAATGAATTTAAAAATAACGAACTGCACATTTAATAATAAATCAGGAAATCAAATTATACGAGAATCGTTCATTAATTTTTAACTACCATTTATGTTCAGTATTGTAGTGAAGGGTATTACAAAGTCGGACTTGACCGTCTATAAATTTCTTGTTAGAAATAAATAACTCAGCTATAATTCTCTTTAAGATAGTTCTAACGGTTCATATGTTACGTCACTGTTCTTTGGTTTTATCTATGAAACAAAATCATAATTGAGACAATGTTGATTCGTGTCTATTATTAATATTTTTTCTGTTAACAAAATTTCATTAGTTTTCAAAAAAAAAAAAAAAAAAAAAAAAAAAAAGATTTCAAATATTTTCATTAAATTCACAAAATATTTTTTTAACAATTTTTACATCATTAAATTTCAAATAACTTTAGACTCTACAAACTTTTAAAAACTTTTGTTAAATAATTTAATAATTCACTTGTCTTGAATATAACGAAACGTCTAAATAATTCTCTAAATAAACTGTGACAGTTGACACGTTTAAAATATCTGATTTAAAATGTGATTACTTTTAAATGCCATTTCCGGTTTCCGTTTCCAATTGATATGTTCTTCATTTTATTGTTATTCTCTTTTATTCCTTTTTGGCTGTAATTTACTTTATTTACTTCTTTTAATTTTTATTTTTCATTTTGTTGTTTAAATACTACAAACACACAGACATACACACACCCAAACAAACACATTTATAAACATTTATTTAAATATATTTGTATTTCCGTTTATTGTAGGGGTGTTAACGAAAACGACTTAAAATAAGTAGTCATTATTACAAACGCTTAAAATACCCCAAAACCACAAAACTAAACATTTAAAATCAACATAAAAGTAGGTAAAAAGACCAAAATACAAACAAACATAAACACTTTACGTCTATTCTATATTGAAAATCTATTTATACCCTACACTTTCATAAGTAGTTGGGGTATTATGCGTTTGTGCTGATGTTTGTTACATACAGAAAATTGGAGTTTCACTAAGTATACTGTTCGACTTGGAAGCATTTCCTGAGTTAATTTAACGATGTCCATTCGTCCGATAGTCTGTCTGATCGTTCGGTTTGCTGTCCATGTAAAAATTATGAACACTCTTCAGGTCAAAATTTTTCAGATGTATATGAAATTTGGTACAAGAATGAAGCCTGTTCGGTCCAATATTTCAGGTACGAGGTTTTCAGCTCATAAAAGTCCTAAATATAGAGCAATTTTAATGAAATTTTTTTAAAAGAAAAAGTCTTTTAACATTCTAAACCGACGTACCCAATTATGCGAGGGGCGCTCCATTGTTTCTCATAAGTACCATACAAGTCCACATCCAAATATCTTTTTAAAGAGCTTAAATGTAACTTATACATTGGTTTTATATTAAGTATTGGCCAAATATAAGCAAAAAACGAGAGTCGGTCCATAATTCAAGAAACTCCCATATAATCCCCTCAGAAAAATTCATTTAAAAATGCATTAATTTCTTATAAAAGTTATTTTCACAATAACATACTGCACACTTTAGAATAATTCAGAAAATAATATTATACGAGGGTTGTTCATTACTTTTTCGTAACAACTATTTATAAAAAAACATTTTGATGTTGGGCATTACATAGTCGGACGTGACCTATTATAACCTTCTTAATTGTTTATTTCGAAGCTACACTGAGAGTTTCGGGAATAAGGTTGAAATTGAGGAAATTTAAAAGAATTTATAGTTAAAATTTTGTTTTTATTAAGATCTTTTGGAGTTTTTTATAGTTATAACATTTTGTTTCCTATTAAAATCTATTCTACTGCAATGTCGTTAAATTATTGTTTGTTTTTATTTCTTTTTGTTTCAGGGTTTTTTTTAACATTTTTGTTGTTTTGCCAATTTGGCAAAAATTCCATTTAAATTGAAATTATAATTTTTACTGTTGGAGGTTATTTTTCTATTTTTGTTTTTGCTATTTCAAAAGTGTACTACAAAAACCTTAATTTTTCAGAAAACCGGGTTTCGAGTTATTCGAAAAATGAACTGAAAACCCGTATTCGAAAATGTTTTTTTTTTTTCAAAAAATCGCTTAACCGGTTTTTATGTGAATATGATAAATTTATAGAAATTTGAAAAGCCTGAAGATTAAATCATGATTCCATCAAAATCAAAATGTGTATGTCAATTATCCTTGAACTCTTAAACATCCTAAATAAGTTGGGTAAAAAGTTTTTATAATTTTTGGTGTCGTATTTTTCCTTTACATTTACAGAAACTCTTTCCTTAGTGACTGAATTTGCCTAAGTTATAGATTTATACCTCTTTACCTAAAACATGGATATTGCAGGGTAATGGATAAAAAATCTTATCATTTAATTATTTTTATTGATGTTACACAAACGGGCATAGCAAAATCGACTCAAAATATGATATCTAAGAATGCATACAGTACTTGTATACAGTACAAAATATTTGAATATGCCTTAAATTAAAACCGTTTAAATAAATACCGGCATGTCGAATAATTTGATAATAGAAATTATTCGAAAGCAATCGGTTTTCTAAAATGCAAAAAACCGTTAACCGGTTACCGGTTTCGGTTTTTGAATATACTATATTTTATGTTTGTATTTAGTTAATCGTTGTACTTAAGAGAACTATTATTGAACAGAGCTCTTAAAGTGGCAATAACAGGAATATTTAAGGACTCTTTAAAAAAATAATTTAAATTATTTAAAATGGAGGAAATAATAAAATTAATTATAGAAATAATTATTTTTACAGACAGTATTTAATAAAATTAACAATATTTGATTATAAAGGGAAATGTGTCTCTTTAACTCTTTATTTAGAAGAATAAAAATTAAAAATTGTCTTTATAAGGAAATTAAGGAGTCAGATGCAAAAAATTCTATACACATGTTTTTCATGTGGGTGTGTGTGTATGTAAAACATGTCAGTTACTATGTTTAATGTCAAACAAATGAATATATGGTTAATATGATTAAAAAAGTAACCAAAAGAACAAGGCATTCTAAAATTATAAAATATTTTCAATAAATTTAACTTGGTCCTGCAAAAAGTTGGACAACCATTCAAAGCCCTTAAACTACTTTTTATTATAGTACCTGAAAACTTGTTCGTTTATGGAAAACATGATATAGGTAGAAGGTATGGTCCATATTATGTTTCGAGCGCCAAAATATGAAAACAAAGGAGCTCCCAAAATATCCGATAGGAAAGCAGCTTAGTGCTCAGACTATTTGACACGAAAAGCTAAAGCAGATTTACCAACATTCTAGTATTCAAAAGTTCCTCTAAAAATTTAAAGACAAAAAATAAAGCACGGAAATTGAAGTCAAGTTTTCTAAAAAATATTCTTCCAACCAAATAGATGACAAAAAGTTTATTCTGGCAGATTTTTCACAAATTCCTAGTCGAAAATTATATGTTGACAAAAATTAGTCAACATTTTCCAAAAAGTTTTTAGTATGTCAAGCAATATGTGGATGCGACAAAAGAAGCCAATCATATCTTACAACAGGCTCTATAAATACTGAATTTAATACCAAGAAATGATACAAAAAAGGGTACTTCCATCAATAAGACTTCATAATTTGTTCCCTTATTTTTGGCCCGACTTGGCATTCTGTCACTATGGATAACAAGTCATTGAGTTGTACAAGAACAATAATGTGATATATGTAATAAGAGAGGAAATCGATCAAACTGCCGGAAGCTAAGGCCAGTGGAAAGATATCGGGTGCTTGTTAAAAGATAATTTATGAGTACAAAAAGGCTATCCAAAAATTTGGTAGATTTTAAACGGAGAAGGGCTACCTGTTCGAGCTAAGTAAATGAACGAGTTATAAAAACGTTAATGGAGGAAATTCCGAAAAACGTTTAAAATTTCATCACTAATAATTAAAACTTTAAAAATATATTTTTTGTAAATTGTAATAATAATTTCAATCAAATAAAATAATTGTAAGTTTAGTGGTTTCCTTTTTTATTAAGATAAATGTATGTTAAGAATTATTCGATCTCAGTCCTTAATCGAATTTATTAAAAAACTATAGACTTAATTGCATGATTCGAATTCATATTCTTCAAACTAACGTTTTGCATTAAAAGAAAATGTGCTAGAGTAAAAAGAATAAAAATCTATGATGATTTTTCTAACATGATTTTCTGACATGATCTACAGAATCGATCTATAAGGAGACTAACACAAAAAATAATACAATTCTATTAAAATTTGATTTTTTAAAATAAATTATTATTTAATAAAAGTATTTATTATATATTTTGCATGTCTCGATCTGAAATTATATAATTATATAATACGCGATGACTTAGTTCTATCAATAAAGCTGAATTTTATTAACTTAAAATCTATAAAATCGATTTATAAGGATCAACTAATTATCCATTACAAATTGATTTTTCTTAATTAGTTAATTTCCCTCTTTTTTGCTTAATATCGTCAAATCTCGCATTTTAAAAGAGAATAATACCAACATAAACTATCTTCACTTTGAAATGAAAACGAATATTTAAGGGAAAAAGTATAATAATAAATTATCGCTAATATCTCTATTATCCATACAAATTTTAGCGAAAACGGAATTATTCACTTCTATTAAATACTTTGCAATAATTTTCTTAAGATTTAAAACTATTTTAACATTTTCCCCAAATTACAATCAAATTGTATAAGATTTACTTCATCTCATTTAAAATAGTGTTCATTTGTCATAAAAAAAAATAAAATTCATTTCCACCAAATATAATTTTTTTCCCACTTTCCTTCATTTTCCTCTTTTTAATAAAATTTCATCTATTTAAAAGAATATAAAAATTAAATGTAATTTGCAACAGTTTTACTGTTACTTATTTTCATTGTTCTCTTCTTTAAAACATTTTCACTTACCCATTTTATTCGCTTTCCCCTGCATAACAAATATTTTTTTTGAAATGGTCGCACAGTGTTTCAAATGAAAAATTAAAAGAAAATAGATCCTTAACTTTCGAATAGCTAGTTTGATGTTGTCATTAGTTCTAAATAAAATAAAAAATATTTTACCAAAATCGTATGAAATTTAGACCAGCAATAGACCGCCAAGATTTTGAAGCTAAACATCTCTTAAACATTAAAAGATAGGCAACCATGCAACAAGGTTTTTTATAGACTCATATAAAAAACTTTAAAATCGGTTCAGTTGTCAGGAACCTGGTTTTAATTATTTTTATGACCCGTGGTGACCAACTTTGGGACTCTGTGGATCGATCACCGTTAGGTCCACAAAGACCAAATTCAAACTCGCCTACACTTCTATCACTATGTAAAATTTCATTTAAATCGGATGTTATTTATATGGAAATTGGAGGCTCTAAATTGTTTGTCAAATCTGAAAATGTGATTTCTAAAGGATATAGAGCGAAATTGACACAAATTAATATTAATAAATTTATTGACAAAATTTTTATTTTAGTCAAATCCTATAAAGTGATTTTTAGAGAAATTAAATGTTCTAGAGAAAAATGGATAAAAATATATGAATGTTTGCATAACTTAAGTATTGGAGGATATTTGAGATTCGGCACAGCCAAATATAGCATTCCTTCTTGTTTTATTGTTAAATTTAAAAATGTTTTTACAAATAAAATCTCTTTTTATGAAATACTAGCTGAGACCCGGTGTGCTACATCGTCCTTAAAAAGTGGGTAGTACCCCTTCCCATGGTCCTATCCATTCTATAGTAAAAAAGATTCTTGGAAAAAGTAATTGAAACCGATTTTAATGCTCCAGATATTATAGTTCTTTAGCTATTCGATAATTAATTTTTGCTTTATATGGGGATACCTCTCCCCTTGCTTCTATCGAAATTTTTATAGTCCATGCGACTTATGGGTACATGTGGATCATTCTGTGAAAATTTCAGCAAAATCGGTCCAGTGATTAAGCTGTCTTTTAGTTCCAAAAACAAACAAACATAGATTCAGTTTTATATATAGAAAAAAGTTCTATAAATAAAGTGATTAGTTCTTCTAAAAAAGACGAAAAATTTAAGTCATAATCTCATATTATAAATTTTTATATTTCTATCTTCGCAAATTAAATGTAAAAACCCTTGAATAGAATATAATTGATTTGTCCAATTAAAATTTCAAAAATAAAACTTTTTTACAAACATTTTTTTTTAATATGACAAAACGTATTTTGAGATTAAAGTCTTTTTTATGTACACTTTATTTTAGGATTTTTAAAATGTTTTTCTATTTCTAATAAAATGGAAAGAAAACTTTAATTATTTGTATTTTTAGAAATAAACTTATTTAAATGATTTTTATAAATTTCAGAATAAATTATGGATTTTTCTTTCGAAAGTTACAGATTTATTTCCATTCCATTTTTTTGTTTTTGAAACACTGTAGGTCGCATGTTTTTTCGGACCATGGTAGAGTATCAATGTCGCTTTTTCTCTGCTGGGGAAGAAAAATATATGTAAAATAATATAAAAAAGAAAATAATTGCAACTGATTTTTTTTAATTCTCAACAATTATTGTTGCAATTATTTTGATATTATTTTTCTTGGTTTCTTTTCTCTTTTTTTGTTTTGAATTCATTTTTATTGTAAATTTCTAAATTTGTGATCCATTTGCTAAAATTAGTGAAGGTTTTTATTATAATAAGGAATATATTTGTTTAATTTTGACAGATTAAGCATAAATGCAATGATGAAGTTGTTTGAATGGGAAAAAAATAAGTGTTCACCAATTTAAGTTATTTTTTATGTATTACAAAAATTTTTTGAGAAATTAAGGAAAACATATAAACATCTTTTTATTTTATGGCCCTTAATCGACTTAACACAAATATTGATTTTTAGTAAATCACAAATATTATAAGAGAAATCAGGAATCACATGTTGTCATCTTTTTTATTTTATCGTGTGTAATTTTCTCAATTTAAGTTTACATACAAGTCAGAGATTGAAGCACAAAAATTAAAGCTTTTGCAAGGAAATTATACGATCACAAATTGTTGCCTATTTCTCTATTTTTCTCTGTAATGCTTATAAAACAACTTTTTGGATTTAAACTTAAAAATTTGTTTCATATTTTTTTCTGAGAAAAAAAGCAATAAGAAATGTTTGTTTTATTTTATGTAAAACCTCGATTTTTGGATTTCACCGAGGAAATAAACATTTTCCTTTTTTGATCTTGAACTGCTACATAAAAAACCATAAGTGTTATAGTCGGTCATGTCCAACTATGTAATACCCAGCATCACATTACTGGTTGTAAATGGTTGACACAAACGACCGACGCAGTATTTGATTTATGTTAAACATTTAGATAAAATTAATGCATTAATTCCTCTGGAGAGTTAAATGAGAGTTAGAGAAATTATGGATCGGGCTACCTATAAATCTTAATTTTACTAAATGTAATTACAAATAATTACATAAGTGCCCGCTTAATGCATTTAAAGATCTATTTGGAAGGAAGACTGTATTGGATCTATAATGGATCGAACCTCGTATCATATATACATCATTTTAGATTATTATAGGTCTGATTTTTACAAAATCTTTTTTTATTTAGGAAGTTTATGGGCCAAAAAACCCATTCCTTGGCATATTTGTATATATGTAGGGTCTATATGAATAATATAATATGAGCTCCTTCAGTTTAAAAAAGTATTTTGGTCCTTTTACAAAAATATTTTAATTTTTGCAGTAAAATATTAGATTAAATGTTTTACTCTTTTTACTTTAGAATCTTAAATTTGCTTATAAAACGAAATTTAAAGAGTTTAATATGACCATATATTATTTTGGAACCAACCATACCATATAATACCATATATGACCATATAATACTTTTTTATTTTTTTCCTTTTTAGTCTAGGACATAAAGACTTTTTATAAAATTTCTACTTGATTACGATTTAAAATTAATTGATCTTGAATTTTTATTATTTTTTTTTCTATTATTCCATAATTTATTATCTCATATTGTAGTTATTTTTACCTAATATCTAGTTAAATTATATTTTTTTCCATATTGAAATGATATCGGTTTAGTATCCATTTATTTAAGTGATCTTAGACTTATATCTATTTTTTCATATTTTCGCTATTATATATTTATTTATTTTGTATGAGAAAAATATCTCAAATTTTCATCTTTTTTGCTTGTCGTATTTCAGTTGGAAAACAATTTTATCTATTGAAATTAGCAATCATAAGTTTCATCTTTTTACTCCTAAAATTTTATTTTTGTACCCTCCACCACCATAAGTGAATTTGTCAACTTTGTTATTCCGTGTGTAATTTCAAGATGAAAATATCTAAGACCCTTTAATGTATATATACTAACATCAAATCAGAATCTGACTCGATTTAATTTGTTGTTGGCACGCTGACATCCGAAATAATTGACAGAGCTCAATAAAATTTTATCTCAGTATTTTTTAGTGTTCTGAGAAGTATCCTTTTTACAATCAGCAAAATCGGTTCAGAATGTTAAAAGATAAAGACCGATATCTGAGACTATCCCTAAGTTTAAGCGAAGAATTTAAAATATTCAATTAAGTTATATATAATTCACTATTATGATCAAATTGAGATCAGTTGAAAAAAACAAAAGACAAAAATATGTCTAATTTTATCACTCGTTATGTAGTAAAAACGACAGTAATGCAATATTCATTAATATAAGAATTTATTTTTGTCAATTTGAATATTGTATTATTTAAATTGAATAATATTTATTCAAATCAACTGATTTTTATTAACGAATTAAAATAATCATATTGACGATTTTTCATCAATTTAAAGAATTTAGGAAAAATTAAGGAAAATTATCGTTATGATAAACTTTTCTTCAATTCTATACCCTTTTTCGTTGTATGTATTTTCTTTTTTGGCTCAGTGTAGTTTCCTTCTTTTTCAAAAATTTAACTTTTAAGTTGAATAATAAATAATTCTATATTTTATTTCTTTTCACTTTAACACCTCTAGTTTCCTTATAAATCATAATTTGTAATTTTTAAATAAAATTTGTATTTTTAACTAGAAATTAATACATCACATATTTTCCTCTTTTTTACGCTATTGCCTCTAAATGTCATAAAAATCTCAAATTTTTTGTTGTAATATAAGATGTTTCTACATTTTTATCCTTTTTTCTATTCCATTTTCATTAATTTTATGAAATTATTTTCTAGCTGATTTGTTTTTTGATATTTAAGGTTAATTTATAAATATTTCTATATTTTGTAATTGTGCGTTTTATTTGTTAGATTGTTTGGAGGATGCGATGGCAATTCTAAAGCTTGATTGTGAATTTTCTGCTTCATTCTGTCTTCTCTCTTTTTTTGCACCTTTTTCATTTGTTGTTGTTTTTTGTTATTTGCTTCGTGTTTCAATTACCTTTATATCTGTTTTTTTTTGTTGCTGTTTGCCTGTCATATGATTGACGTTTAATTTAATTCCTACTTTTGCGCTTCGTCGACTGTTGTTTTTTTCTTTTTAAGTGAAAAGCGCGTAATTTATATGAATTTAAATGCTGCACATTTTCAATGTTATTTATTTTTTGCGTTTTTTATCCTTCAAGATTTTTTATATAAATTTTTCTTTTTTTTGCAGCTTTAAATTGAATTTCAGTGTTTTCTTTCATTTTTTCCTTGTTACGTTACCTTTAACTTTAATTTTAGTTGTAAGAAATGCAAAATGATAAATGAATAAGACAAGAAATGAAATGAAGAAAATGAAGAAAAATAAAAATAGGACATGAAAGAGGATTGTGTAAATGGTTGGTGTGTTATAGAAATCTCTAATATATATTTTTTAATTAGTCATTTTTTAAGCTAAAGAGTTTTTTCTTGCAGGAAATTATAAAATTGTTGATGAAAGGACTCTAATTATGGAAAAATTGTTCAAGGAATTAGGTTAAGAAAGAAAGCGATTTAAAAAAGATTTAATATTAAATACAATTTATTTAGTTCACTTAAAAAAGAGAAAAAATTGAGTTAATTTTTTTCGTGAATTATAAGCAGTTTAGAGATGATAGAGCAAAATAGATTAAAATCGGTGAAAATTAAATTCACCATTTCATCTTTGACAATTCATGAGAATTGTCTTGGAGAAATCTTAAAAGACGTTTTACATGAAATCTACATATCTTAGAGCGAAAAAGGTGCAAGTATGTGATCATTTAAAATTAAAATTAAATTATGAATTACATATGTTTTCAGTCGTTACATAATTCATTTAGCTTAGATTGAAAATAGTAAAAATTTGTGATCATTTACTTTTTTGCAATTTATAAACAAATTAGGAGTGATACAGCAAAAAAGGAATCAAATGTGTGAAAAATTAACTCATCATTGAATTTTTCTCTGGTGTTAATATTTTGTCAAAATTTTGAAATAAATTTTGCATTGAAAATTTATGCTCCAGAGTGAAAATGATGACAATTTGTGATTTCTTTAATTCTCCACTTTATTTAATTATTTAACTTTTCCTCTAAAATTTATTTTAATAAGAAATCTTAAAATTCGATTATGTTATATGCTTACACGAAAGAAGATATTAATATGTGATTAATTAAAGTATCAACTAAAATTTGTTTTATGTCATAAAATAATTCATTTATGTGGATCAGATTGAAAAGAAGATAAATTTATGATTATTTAAATTTTCTCCATTTTAAAAGATAATTGGAGATAACAGAGTAAAAATGACTAAAATTTGTGATCATCTAGTTTTTTGAAAATTATATGGCTTGTTAGTTATGTATATGCTTAAAAGCTACAGATACGAAAATTTGAGATCACTTATATTCATCTAATTGGTGAAAATCTAATTATTAAAACTAAAAATAAATGGCAAAAATATAAAAGATAAATTAATGAAAATTTGTGATTGTCTAATTTCTACATTAAAGCAGATTTTTTTGTTATAATATATAGAAATTTCAAAAATTTTTAAACTCATTTTTCAATAAAGCTATAGCCGCTAACGTAAAAAGAACGGCAATTTGTGATTTTTAATTTTCTTAAAATGGAGGTTCTAAATTGAAAAAGATTTTTTTTAGTCAAGTAGGAAAATGTGATTTATAGAGGATAAAGAGTAAAATTGATATAAATTCATGTTAAGAAATTTCTTGACAAATTTTTTAATTTAAGTCAACTTCTAACAAGTAATTTTCAAGGAAATTAAAAGCTCTTGAGAAAAATTGGATAAAATATATTAATATGCGATTCGGCACAGCCAAATATATAACATTCCTTTTTTTATTGTTTAATTTGATAATGTGACTTACAAGGTAACTAGAAACTCTAGATCAAAACGGACGCAATTTTGAGATTTATAAATTTTTCAAATATGATCTCATTTTATAAAATACTAGTTAAGATCCGGTGAACTTTGAGGGGTGTTACCCCATGGTCCCATCCGTCCTATATTTTGGCCAGTAAAAAAGATTCTTAGAAAAAGTAATTAGAACCGATTTGAATACTTCAGCTTTTACAATTCTTTTACTATTTGAGAATTAATATTTGCTTTGTATGGGAGTATCTTTCATCTTGATCCTACGCGTCCTATATTTTAATCAGTTAAACGAATTGTGGAGAAAGTGTTTGGGGTCGAATTTGAGAACTATTGCTTTTATAGTTCTTAAGATATTCGATAATCAATATTTGCTTTTTATGAGGGTTACCTCTCCCCCTGCTTCTATACAAATTTTTATAGGCCATGTACCTTGTGGGTACATGGGGATCATTCTGTGAAAAGTTAAGTTGTTTATAAATCCCAAAAAACAAGCAAATAAAGAAACAAACAGACAAACTAACACAGATTAATTTTTATACATAAAAAAAAGGTTCTCATAATAAAGTGATTAGTTTCTCTAAAAAAGATGAAAAATTAAAGTCATAATCTAATATTATAAATTTTTATATTTTTATCTTCGCAAATTAAATGTAAAAACCCTTGAATAGAATATAATTGACTTGTCCAATTAAAATTTCAAAAATAAACCTTATTTCACAAACGAATTTTTGTTTTTGGTTTGTTTTGAGATTAAAGTCCTTTTTATGTTCACTTTATTTTGGTATTTTTAAATTTTTTTCTATTTCTAATAAAATGAAATAAAATTTTAAATTATATATTTCTTTTAGAAATAAACTTATTTGTGTGATTTTTATAAATTTCAGAATAAAATATGGATTTTTATCTATTTTATCTTGTTGAATCTTAAATGGCCATAAATGAATGTTATTGAAAACAAGAGACAAAAATTATAAATAAAATTCATAATAATCAATTTAAGTGTTTTTTCCAATTCTATTGATGATTTTAATAGAAAAAATTCTTCTTTCCATAAAACCTTGCTTTTAGATAAATAAAATTTCATGGAAATAAACTCTTTTTGATATGAAATTTATAGGGTACGTTAAGGATATTTTAAGAGATTTAATAGACAATAATAAAGACAACATTTGTGATCACTTAATTTACTTACAAATGGTCGACATTTTATTTAAATTTAATTTAAAATTTAAAATGCTGAAAATTGATAACGTAATTTATGTTAGATAATAAACTATAGGGTCTAGAGTAAAAGTGATGAAAATGAATGACCATTTAATTTCTTTTCTATATATATTATTTATGTCTGATTTCAAAAGAGCTTTTTTTTAATATAGTAAAGTCACTAAGAAAAAACTACGAAAATTCGTGATCAGTATCATAAACAAAAATTTATCAAAAATCCTACAAAATTTAAATCATTGAATGGACGACAATTTGTGACAATTTAATTTTCTTAATAAAATTGGAATTTAAAAATTTGTAAGCAAAGTAAACAGAATGTAAATTATTGATCATTTATGTCTCCTTTCGATAACAATTTTTTTTTCAAAGAAGTAGAATAAATAAAACTAAATTTACATTTTATATAAAAATTTAAAAAAGAAAGTAATGTGTGATAATTAGATTAATTAGAAGAACTTTAGCTATTTTAGTTTCATTTTTTTATATAAAATCCTTTGATTTTTATTGAAATATATAAGTGATTCGAACTAAACGTCTTTTTTGCTCTAGGTCTTTTAGTTTTACTTTAAAATAAATTTTAGTTTTTTCATAAAAATAATAAAGTGTTATTATTCCAAATAAGCGTACTTTTTGTGATAGCTTTTCTAGTTTCTGTTTAAATTGCAGTTGTAGTTTTTCATAACAAATAATTGATTATTAGCAGAAAATATAAGCGACTTAAAATTGAGATCCTTTTGAAAAATGTAAAAGTATGATTTATTTTAAGAAAACAAGTGCTGCTGTAAAAATGTTGAAAATCGGTGATTGTTTATTTAAATTTATTATTTTAAATAGTTTAAGATATTAAAAGTTTTAAAGCTTAAGTGACTAAAATGTGTGAATTCTATTACAAGGAAACTTTAACTGTTAACTTTGGGAAAACTGAAAGTTCTAAAGGGAAAATGGCAAAAATCCACGATTATAAAATTTTTTGATCTCTTAAAAAAAGTGTAAAAAACAGATAATTATGTTTGTGTGTTTGTTTCTTACCTATAAAATACATATAAACACTTAAAACCAAAAAGGAGGAAAATCTGTTTCTGTTCTAAAAGCGTTATTTATTTCGAAATCTAAAGAAATTGAAATTGCCCTAAATATATATTTTGTCAAATTCTGGATAAAATATAAGTATTTTTAAAGTCTAATATCTAAAAAGCTATTAGGAAACTTAAAGGGTTATTAGCATGGAAACAGGAAGTAATAAAGCAATAATGACAAAAATCTGTGATTTTATTTTCAATTAGTTAAAGGTAGATAAAAACAGCATAATTAATTTTCACCAAATTTTGAAATTAAACATACTTTTATCATGGGCGGATATTAAAGCAAATGTGAGGAAAATTTGTGATCACATTAATTATTTGCTTAATTTTTTTCTTAATATTAAAAATGTTTGAACATGTTTAATTTAATTTGAAAACACAATTTTTTGTCAATTTCTTTAAAACGTAGGGAATAAAAGAGAAGGACACATCATGTTCTCATTAAAAAGCTAATGAAAGAGGACATACAATAATATGTCGTCTTCCATGAGCTTTCAAAAAAAATTAAATATAACAAAAATTTTAAATATAACAAAATGTATAATACTATAGAAACCAAAATGTAAAAAGGGATAAAATCTGTTATCACTTTATTTCATTCTTAAAATGGTGTTTTAATATAAAAACCTAAACGCTTAAAATTAAAGTTAAAATCACCTTTCAAAATATTTATTCGGAAGCTTAGAAAAATAATGAAGAAACATTTTGTGATCACATCATGTCCTCAAATTTAGATTTCAAATCAATTGCAAAAAGTGATTAATAAGATTAATAAGTAATTATCAGTGAGCGATTAGAGGTTTCAGAGTAAATATGACATAAATCTGTTATTATTTAAGTAACTAAACTTTGTTCTTACAAAAGTTTTAGGATTTTTTAACAAAATGTAAAATACACATGTAGAATAAGTAAACTTAAGGCACTTAAATGCAAAAAGGAGGATAATTTGTGTAACTCTAATTCTTGATCACTCAATATCTTCAATATTCTTATAAAACTTTTGAAAAACTGAAAATACGAATGTTAAAAAAATTAAAAATTAATGCTAAATTGAAAAAAATCGATTAAAAAATAAATGTTAAAGTTAAAATAACAAATTGTTGTGATTACAAAATTTACTTTAATCATTAGAGGGTAAAAATAGGAAATTTAATATATAAAATCGATTATAGAGGAAACTGGGGCTGCTAAAGTAAAAATAGCAAAAATTTGTGATTTCTTATTTTTTTCTTAAAAATTCAGAATTCACTCAAATAAAAGCATTTTTTACTAATAAACAAGCATTTATGCCATATTCAGCTATGGCGAATCTTCAAACCAAATCTTAATGAGTCATAAAGTATGTTATATTTTTGGTTATAACTTTTTTTCTACTTAACCGATTTTGATAATTTTTGTAATTGTAATTAAATATTAATTTATCGATTTATAATTTACATATTTACAAACTTATGGGTTTTCTCAGATATCGGTTTATATCTTTTAATTTATTAAACCGATTTTACTGGACTGAAACATTAGGTCAAATTTTATTGAGCTCTGTCTGTTAATGAGTCAGGATGTTATAGTGCTATCAAGAGACTTATATGATTCTTTCTAAGTATTACATTCGAAATGACACTGTTAATATAGCATTTTCACCATTTGAAGTGTTGGAGGGTTTAAAAAATAATTTTAAACAAAAATTTTTCTTTTAGCATGAAATGTTACAATTTTTAAATTTGAAATTTCACTTTAATAAAATTTAATACGAAATTGGTCAGTGCAAATGGAACCAATCTACTGATAAACCCTTTTTTCTAAAAAAGTCAAAGGTGAAATAAAACACCTTTTTTACAAAAGATACATATTTAATGACATTCCTCCCCTCACGAAAAAGGTAGATAAAGTCATAAAAATATATGTTTGAATTGCAGGCAAAACAAAAAGAAAACCCAAAAATAAAAGTGAAAAAAAAAAACAAATTCAAACCAATAAAAAACTGAGATAACCATAAAATTATTTAGAAATTGTATTAAAAATATCCTTTTCCCCAAAAAAGACAACAATTGATGAAATATATTTTTTTAAAAGAAAATATTACTGATTTGTTTGTAACGTTTCTGTTGTTGTGATGATGTTTGATTTAACAAAAAATCATAAAATTTGAAATAAAAACAACAACAATACAAACAAATCTAAAATACATAACAAAAAATAAAAACAACAATAAACACAGAAATTTAAAAATGGAAAAGAGGAAAAACTCCCATATATAACAATCAATAAATCATAAAAAAACGTTATAAAAATTCCTTAAAACAAAAATGTTTGTTATTTGTGATTGTCTGTAAAACGTTGTTGACAAAAGGAGGGATAAAGGTAGAAGTAGCAAAATCATACATTGACAAAACCCCACATACATTTACTCACACATAAACATACGTAAAAGTTGGTCATATTAGTTTATATGTGTGAGAGTGTGTTTGTATATTTAAATAAAAAAATGGAAAAGAAATGTTTTAAATTTGAAGTTATTGACATACAAACTGACAATCAGACACGTGTTTTTATTATCGTTATTGCTGTTGCTGTTGTTATTGTTATTTTATTTCTACTGAAACTGTTATAGTATTATTTCGTTTAACAAACAGACAATTTTTACATTATAAACGAATATATGCAAACACTTTTGATTGGATGTATTTGTATGTGAGAGGGTGTGTGTATATATATGTATAAGACATATTTAAAATATACAATTTAAAACAAAATTTTAATGAAAGTGTTGCCATATTGTAAAAAAAGAAGAAAAATATTTTTATATACTTAATTTTTATAGCATTAATATATTAGGCGTATGATTAATATTGTGGTATTAATTTATAATAAAATTAATCATACGCTCGACGGAAAAATTATGTGATTAATTATTGATTTGAACTAAACTGAATAAAATGTAAACAGATGAAATCGAAGTAAAGTGAACAAGAACTGAAATATAACTGAACTAGAACTGAACTGGAACTGAACTAGAACTAAACAAGAAGTGAACTAGAACTGAACTAGGAATGAACTGGAACTAAACTAAAATTAAACTAGAACTGAACTAGAGCTGTACTTAAACTGCTCTACAACTGAACTACAATGAGAACTTAAACTATATTTCAAAATATTAGAATCTGATGTAGAATCTTGACTGGAATGTGAATTAGAACAGGAATGTGAATTGAAATCTGAAACAGAATCTCAGCTAGAATCTATAATATAGAATCTGAACAGATGGATTTAAAATCTGAACAAATATTTGAAATAGAATCAAAACTGGAATTGATATAGAATCTGAGTTAGGATCTGAAATGGGATTTGAGTTAGAATCTAAGACCAAACAAAAATTTGAATCAGGATCTTTACTAGATTCTTTATGAGAATGTGGTAAAAATTTTCAACTGAATCTGATCTTTCAAGTCAAATCTGAACAGGAATCTAAATTACAATCTGGACTAAATTCTGAATTACAGTCAGAACTAGAATTGAAACTAAAATCAAAACTAAAGTATGATCAAAAATCTGAAGTATTATCTAAAGTTAAGTCTAAATTTGAATCTTAACTACAATTTTAATTAGAATCTGAACTACAACCTGATCTGTTTTTTGCTTTAATTTTACATACAGATAATCTGGCATCTTTATATTCTTAATCCACATATGCATCTCAAATAGCTCTTCTACACACTTATGCATATATTATTACTATCTCTTTTGTATATCTCTCTCTGTATGTGTATGTATGTGTGTGTGCAACATTTACATGTTTAAAATTTTGTTTTCAGATAACTTGTCTTTCTGTCTGGATCTTTCATTTCATTTTGTTTTTATTTCCAATAATTTTTTTCTTTTATATTTTTTAGTTTTATTCATGTGAAATTTTTGTTTTTTAAATAAAATACGTGACTTTATTACTTTATTGACATTTACATAAATAACAAAAACAATAATAATAACAACAAAAATCTACAACATATGGTCCAGTATGATTTTTTGCTTTTTTATTATTTCTATTCCCAATTCTAGGATTTTTTTCTAAAAAGAATGAAATAAGGTATTTTTTGGAAGAGATTTAGTTTTTTTACTATAATATGATAATGATGGTCTGTAAATAGTAAAAAAGGAAATATTTATATTCTATAGGAATAAGGTAAGTATTTGATAGGTATTTGTATGTATATGTGTGTCAATGTGTATATTTGTATTGATTATTGTATGTATTTGTAAATGGCTATCAAAATCATATTAAAAAAAGAGAAATAAGTCTTTATTTTGGAGAAGAATGTGTTTTAATTTTGTCATTCCGTATATAACGCTTAGAAGGAATTTTCTTAGACCCCATAATGTATTTATTCCTGCATTAAATCAAAATATGAGTCGATTTAGTTATGTCTGTTTTTATTTCTGTCTGTTAGTCTGCCTGTTTATTGTTGGCATGCTCACATCTACAATAATTTATAAATATAGATAAAAGTTGGCCTAAGCATTTGTTAAATTCCTGAAAAGTTTCCATTTTTAAAATCAGTAAATCGACTCAGTATATTAAAAGATTAAGACTGATATGTGAGGTAACCAGAGTAAAACTGTCAATTATAAATCAACAAATTAAAATAAGATTTTGACATAATTTAAAGTTATATGAAGTTAATTACCATCCAAAATCAGTTCGGTAAAAAAAAGTTAAAACCCAAAATATAACCTATTTAATGACTCATTAAGTGTTCCTGTTTCATAATTATGAACAAGCGATTATATATAATATAGTATGTGATTGTATGTGTAGGGGTGTATGTACAAAACATAACGCATTTACTTACATGCATTTGTGGTGAAGGGTCTCAAAGATTCGGCTTAGCTAAATATGGCATTTTACTTCTTTTATATTTTATTTTTATGATTTTTGTATTTGCTTGTGTTGGTAAATATATAAATCTAAATATATTTGAAATATGTGTGAGTGTGTGTGTAGAAGCCAGCAAGGATGTTTATTGTTTAGAAAAAAATATTCTAGGTATTTTGACAATATTTGTTTATATCAATAACAATTGAAAATTGTTTGATATAAAAATTATTAAGAAAAATTTGCAAACATTTTTAAAAATTTATTTACTTTATTTTAGTCATTTTACTTATTTATTTAATAAAAAATATGCTTTACACATTCACACAATCTTTCTAATGCAAATCTAAAATTTTATCTCTGCAATTTTATTTAAAATATTTTTTATTAAATTTTGTGTCTTAATTATAAAAATAAATCTAAGTTGGAAAATATATTTTTTTAGAAAAAATAAATAAAAAATAATATTTATTTAAAAAAAAGTACAATTTCCAAAAACATAATACCGTCCATATTGAGATTTTGACAAAAATGGATTTAATATGTGATTTTTATTAAAAACTCTAAAATATAAACAAGAAACATAAGAGCGCTTTATTCGGCTATATCGAATCTAAATATCCTCCATCACAAATGCGTGGCAAGTAAATATGTTATATTTCGCATAAACACATTCACACATATACACATAAACACACATATTAAAACATCTTCTTAATATTTATAACACAAGAAAACTTAACGAATAAACAAATTAGTTATGTTTTGACCATAACATTCTTTTCTATTTCTTAAAATTAACCTTAATTTAGCCCCATTTCCTTAAATAAGCTCCAATAAACAAAAATTGTGATAATTTTGAAAATGTTTAAATTTAAACGTAAAAATGGCTCTATTTCCTTAAATAAGCCTCCAATCAACAAAATATACAAAATCTGTGATCATTTGAAAATTTTCAATTTTAAACCTAAAAATGGCTCTATTTCCTTAAATACGCCTTCAATCAACAAACTAAACAAAATCTGTGATCATTTTGAAAATTTTCAATTTTAAACCTAAAAATGGCTCTATTTCTTGAAATAAGCCTCCAATCAACAAAATAAACAAAATCTGTGATCATTTTGAAAATTTTCAATTTTAAACCTAAAAATGGCTCTATTTCCTTAAATAAGCCTCCAATCAACAAAATAAACAAAATCTGTGATCATTTTGAAAATTTTCAATTTTAAACCTAAAAATGGCTCTATTTCTTTAAATAAGCCTCCAATCAACAAAATAAACAAAATCTGTGATCATTTTGAAAATTTTCAATTTTAAACCTAAAAATGGCTCTATTTCTTTAAATAAGCCTCCAATCAACAAACTAAACAAAATCTGTGATCATTTTGAAAATTTTCAATTTTAAACCTAAAAATGGCTCTATTTCTTTAAATAAGCCTCCAATCAACAAACTAAACAAAATCTGTGATCATTTTGAAAATTTTCAATTTTAAACCTAAAAATGGCTCTATTTCTTTAAATAAGCCTCCAATCAACAAAATAAACAAAATCTGTGATCATTTTGAAAATTTTCAATTTCAAACCTAAAATGGCTCTATTTCTTAAATAAGCCTCCAATCAACAAAACTAAACAAAATCTGTGATCATTTTGAAAATTTTCAATTTTAAACCTAAAAATGGCTCTATTTCTTTAAATAAGCCTCCAATCAACAAACTAAACAAAATCTGTGATCATTTTGAAAATTTTCAATTTTAAACCTAAAAATGGCTCTATTTCTTTAAATAAGCCTCCAATCAACAAACTAAACAAAATCTGTGATCATTTTGAAAATTTTCAATTTTAAACCTAAAAATGGCTCTATTTCTTTAAATAAGCCTCCAATCAACAAACTAAACAAAATCTGTGATCATTTTGAAAATTTTCAATTTTAAACCTAAAAATGGCTCTATTTCTTTAAATAAGCCTCCAATCAACAAACTAAACAAAATCTGTGATCATTTTGAAAATTTTCAATTTTAAACCTAAAAATGGCTCTATTTCTTTAAATAAGCCTCCAATCAACAAACTAAACAAAATCTGTGATCATTTTGAAAATTTTCAATTTTAAACCTAAAAATGGCTCTATTTCTTTAAATAAGCCTCCAATCAACAAACTAAACAAAATCTGTGATCATTTTGAAAATTTTCAATTTTAAACCTAAAAATGGCTCTATTTCTTTAAATAAGCCTCCAATCAACAAACTAAACAAAATCTGTGATCATTTTGAAAATTTTCAATTTTAAACCTAAAAATGGCTCTATTTCTTTAAATAAGCCTCCAATCAACAAACTAAACAAAATCTGTGATCATTTTGAAAATTTTCAATTTTAAACCTAAAAATGGCTCTATTTCTTTAAATAAGCCTCCAATCAACAAACTAAACAAAATCTGTGATCATTTTGAAAATTTTCAATTTTAAACCTAAAAATGGCTCTATTTCTTTAAATAAGCCTCCAATCAACAAATAAACAAAATCTGTGATCATTTTGAAAATTTTCAATTTTAAACCTAAAAATGGCTCTATTTCTTTAAATAAGCCTCCAATCAACAAACTAAACAAAATCTGTGATCATTTTGAAAATTTTCAATTTTAAACCTAAAAATGGCTCTATTTCTTTAAATAAGCCTCCAATCAACAAATTAAACAAAATCTGTGATCATTTTGAAAATTTTCAATTTTAAACCTAAAATGGCTCTATTTCTTTAAATAAGCCTCCAATCAACAAACTAAACAAAATCTGTGATCATTTTGAAAATTTTCAATTTTAAACCTAAAAATGGCTCTATTTCTTTAAATAAGCCTCCAATCAACAAATAAACAAAATCTGTGATCATTTTGAAAATTTTCAATTTTAAACCTAAAAATGGCTCTATTTCTTTAAATAAGCCTCCAATCAACAAATAAACAAAATCTGTGATCATTTTGAAAATTTTCAATTTTAAACCTAAAAATGGCTCTATTTCTTTAAATAAGCCTCCAATCAACAAACTAAACAAAATCTGTGATCATTTTGAAAATTTTCAATTTTAAACCTAAAAATGGCTCTATTTCTTTAAATAAGCCTCCAATCAACAAATAAACAAAATCTGTGATCATTTTGAAAATTTTCAATTTTAAACCTAAAAATGGCTCTATTTCTTAATAAGCCTCCAATCAACAAACTAAACAAAATCTGTGATCATTTTGAAAATTTTCAATTTTAAACCTAAAAATGGCTCTATTTCTTTAAATAAGCCTCCAATCAACAAATAAACAAAATCTGTGATCATTTTGAAAATTTTCAATTTTAAACCTAAAAATGGCTCTATTTCTTAATTAAGCCTCCAATCAACAAACTAAACAAAATCTGTGATCATTTTGAAAATTTTCAATTTTAAACCTAAAAGTGGCTCTATTTCTTTAAATAAGCCTCCAATCAACAAAATAAACAAAATCTGTGATCATTTTGAAAATTTTCAATTTTAAACCTAAAAATGGCTCTATTTCTTAAATAAGCCTCCAATCAACAAACTAAACAAAATCTGTGATCATTTTGAAAATTTTCAATTTTAAACCTAAAAATGGCTCTATTTCTTTAAATAAGCCTCCAATCAACAAAATAAACAAAATCTGTGATCATTTTGAAAATTTTCAATTTTAAACCTAAAAATGGCTCTATTTCTTTAAATAAGCCTCCAATCAACAAACTAAACAAAATCTGTGATCATTTTGAAAATTTTCAATTTTAAACCTAAAAATGGCTCTATTTCTTTAAATAAGCCTCCAATCAACAAAATAAACAAAATCTGTGATCATTTTGAAAATTTTCAATTTTAAACCTAAAAATGGCTCTATTTCTTTAAATAAGCCTCCAATCAACAAAATAAACAAAATCTGTGATCATTTTGAAAATTTTCAATTTTAAACCTAAAAATGGCTCTATTTCTTTAAATAAGCCTCCAATCAACAAACTAAACAAAATCTGTGATCATTTTGAAAATTTTCAATTTTAAACCTAAAAATGGCTCTATTTCTTTAAATAAGCCTCCAATCAACAAAATAAACAAAATCTGTGATCATTTTGAAAATTTTCAATTTTAAACCTAAAAATGGCTCTATTTCTTTAAATAAGCCTCCAATCAACAAAATAAACAAAATCTGTGATCATTTTGAAAATTTTCAATTTTAAACCTAAAAATGGCTCTATTTCTTTAAATAAGCCTCCAATCAACAAAATAAACAAAATCTGTGATCATTTTGAAAATTTTCAATTTTAAACCTAAAAATGGCTCTATTTCTTTAAATAAGCCTCCAATCAACAAAATAAACAAAATCTGTGATCATTTTGAAAATTTTCAATTTTAAACCTAAAAATGGCTCTATTTCTTTAAATAAGCCTCCAATCAACAAAATAAACAAAATCTGTGATCATTTTGAAAATTTTCAATTTTAAACCTAAAAATGGCTCTATTTCTTTAAATAAGCCTCCAATCAACAAAATAAACAAAATCTGTGATCATTTTGAAAATTTTCAATTTTAAACCTAAAAATGGCTCTATTTCTTTAAATAAGCCTCCAATCAACAAACTAAACAAAATCTGTGATCATTTTGAAAATTTTCAATTTTAAACCTAAAAATGGCTCTATTTCTTTAAATAAGCCTCCAATCAACAAAATAAACAAAATCTGTGATCATTTTGAAAATTTTCAATTTTAAACCTAAAAATGGCTCTATTTCTTTAAATAAGCCTCCAATCAACAAACTAAACAAAATCTGTGATCATTTTGAAAATTTTCAATTTTAAACCTAAAAATGGCTCTATTTCCTTAAATAAGCCTCCAATCAACAAACTAAACAAAATCTGTGATCATTTTGAAAATTTTCAATTTTAAACCTAAAAATGGCTCTATTTCCTTAAATAAGCCTCCAATCAACAAACTAAACAAAATCTGTGATCATTTTGAAAATTTTCAATTTTAAACCTAAAAATGGCTCTATTTCTTTAAATAAGCCTCCAATCAACAAACTAAACAAAATCTGTGATCATTTTGAAAATTTTCAATTTTAAACCTAAAAATGGCTCTATTTCTTTAAATAAGCCTCCAATCAACAAACTAAACAAAATCTGTGATCATTTTGAAAATTTTCAATTTTAAACCTAAAAATGGCTCTATTTCTTTAAATAAGCCTCCAATCAACAAACTAAACAAAATCTGTGATCATTTTGAAAATTTTCAATTTTAAACCTAAAAATGGCTCTATTTCTTTAAATAAGCCTCCAATCAACAAACTAAACAAAATCTGTGATCATTTTGAAAATTTTCAATTTTAAACCTAAAAATGGCTCTATTTCTTTAAATAAGCCTCCAATCAACAAACTAAACAAAATCTGTGATCATTTTGAAAATTTTCAATTTTAAACCTAAAAATGGCTCTATTTCTTTAAATAAGCCTCCAATCAACAAACTAAACAAAATCTGTGATCATTTTGAAAATTTTCAATTTTAAACCTAAAAATGGCTCTATTTCTTTAAATAAGCCTCCAATCAACAAAATAAACAAAATCTGTGATCATTTTGAAAATTTTCAATTTTAAACCTAAAAATGGCTCTATTTCTTTAAATAAGCCTCCAATCAACAAATAAACAAAATCTGTGATCATTTTGAAAATTTTCAATTTTAAACCTAAAAATGGCTCTATTTCTTTAAATAAGCCTCCAATCAACAAAATAAACAAAATCTGTGATCATTTTGAAAATTTTCAATTTTAAACCTAAAAATGGCTCTATTTCTTTAAATAAGCCTCCAATCAACAAACTAAACAAAATCTGTGATCATTTTGAAAATTTTCAATTTTAAACCTAAAAATGGCTCTATTTCTTTAAATAAGCCTCCAATCAACAAAATAAACAAAATCTGTGATCATTTTGAAAATTTTCAATTTTAAACCTAAAAATGGCTCTATTTCTTTAAATAAGCCTCCAATCAACAAACTAAACAAAATCTGTGATCATTTTGAAAATTTTCAATTTTAAACCTAAAAATGGCTCTATTTCTTTAAATAAGCCTCCAATCAACAAACTAAACAAAATCTGTGATCATTTTGAAAATTTTCAATTTTAAACCTAAAAATGGCTCTATTTCTTTAAATAAGCCTCCAATCAACAAACTAAACAAAATCTGTGATCATTTTGAAAATTTTCAATTTTAAACCTAAAAATGGCTCTATTTCTTTAAATAAGCCTCCAATCAACAAAATAAACAAAATCTGTGATCATTTTGAAAATTTTCAATTTTAAACCTAAAAATGGCTCTATTTCTTTAAATAAGCCTCCAATCAACAAACTAAACAAAATCTGTGATCATTTTGAAAATTTTCAATTTTAAACCTAAAAATGGCTCTATTTCTTTAAATAAGCCTCCAATCAACAAATAAACAAAATCTGTGATCATTTTGAAAATTTTCAATTTTAAACCTAAAAATGGCTCTATTTCCTTAAATAAGCCTCCAATCAACAAACTAAACAAAATCTGTGATCATTTTGAAAATTTTCAATTTTAAACCTAAAAATGGCTCTATTTCTTTAAATAAGCCTCCAATCAACAAACTAAACAAAATCTGTGATCATTTTGAAAATTTTCAATTTTAAACCTAAAAATGGCTCTATTTCTTTAAATAAGCCTCCAATCAACAAACTAAACAAAATCTGTGATCATTTTGAAAATTTTCAATTTTAAACCTAAAAATGGCTCTATTTCTTTAAATAAGCCTCCAATCAACAAACTAAACAAAATCTGTGATCATTTTGAAAATTTTCAATTTTAAACCTAAAAATGGCTCTATTTCTTTAAATAAGCCTCCAATCAACAAACTAAACAAAATCTGTGATCATTTTGAAAATTTTCAATTTTAAACCTAAAAATGGCTCTATTTCTTTAAATAAGCCTCCAATCAACAAACTAAACAAAATCTGTGATCATTTTGAAAATTTTCAATTTTAAACCTAAAAATGGCTCTATTTCTTTAAATAAGCCTCCAATCAACAAACTAAACAAAATCTGTGATCATTTTGAAAATTTTCAATTTTAAACCTAAAAATGGCTCTATTTCTTTAAATAAGCCTCCAATCAACAAACTAAACAAAATCTGTGATCATTTTGAAAATTTTCAATTTTAAACCTAAAAATGGCTCTATTTCTTTAAATAAGCCTCCAATCAACAAATAAACAAAATCTGTGATCATTTTGAAAATTTTCAATTTTAAACCTAAAAATGGCTCTATTTCTTTAAATAAGCCTCCAATCAACAAACTAAACAAAATCTGTGATCATTTTGAAAATTTTCAATTTTAAACCTAAAAATGGCTCTATTTCTTTAAATAAGCCTCCAATCAACAAACTAAACAAAATCTGTGATCATTTTGAAAATTTTCAATTTTAAACCTAAAAATGGCTCTATTTCTTTAAATAAGCCTCCAATCAACAAACTAAACAAAATCTGTGATCATTTTGAAAATTTTCAATTTTAAACCTAAAAATGGCTCTATTTCTTTAAATAAGCCTCCAATCAACAAAATAAACAAAATCTGTGATCATTTTGAAAATTTTCAATTTTAAACCTAAAAATGGCTCTATTTCTTTAAATAAGCCTCCAATCAACAAACTAAACAAAATCTGTGATCATTTTGAAAATTTTCAATTTTAAACCTAAAAATGGCTCTATTTCTTTAAATAAGCCTCCAATCAACAAACTAAACAAAATCTGTGATCATTTTGAAAATTTTCAATTTTAAACCTAAAAATGGCTCTATTTCTTTAAATAAGCCTCCAATCAACAAAATAAACAAAATCTGTGATCATTTTGAAAATTTTCAATTTTAAACCTAAAAATGGCTCTATTTCTTTAAATAAGCCTCCAATCAACAAACTAAACAAAATCTGTGATCATTTTGAAAATTTTCAATTTTAAACCTAAAAATGGCTCTATTTCTTTAAATAAGCCTCCAATCAACAAACTAAACAAAATCTGTGATCATTTTGAAAATTTTCAATTTTAAACCTAAAAATGGCTCTATTTCTTTAAATAAGCCTCCAATCAACAAATAAACAAAATCTGTGATCATTTTGAAAATTTTCAATTTTAAACCTAAAAATGGCTCTATTTCTTTAAATAAGCCTCCAATCAACAAACTAAACAAAATCTGTGATCATTTTGAAAATTTTCAATTTTAAACCTAAAAATGGCTCTATTTCTTTAAATAAGCCTCCAATCAACAAACTAAACAAAATCTGTGATCATTTTGAAAATTTTCAATTTTAAACCTAAAAATGGCTCTATTTCTTTAAATAAGCCTCCAATCAACAAACTAAACAAAATCTGTGATCATTTTGAAAATTTTCAATTTTAAACCTAAAAATGGCTCTATTTCTTTAAATAAGCCTCCAATCAACAAACTAAACAAAATCTGTGATCATTTTGAAAATTTTCAATTTTAAACCTAAAAATGGCTCTATTTCTTTAAATAAGCCTCCAATCAACAAACTAAACAAAATCTGTGATCATTTTGAAAATTTTCAATTTTAAACCTAAAAATGGCTCTATTTCTTTAAATAAGCCTCCAATCAACAAACTAAACAAAATCTGTGATCATTTTGAAAATTTTCAATTTTAAACCTAAAAATGGCTCTATTTCCTTAAATAAGCCTCCAATCAACAAACTAAACAAAATCTGTGATCATTTTGAAAATTTTCAATTTTAAACCTAAAAATGGCTCTATTTCTTAAATAAGCCTCCAATCAACAAACTAAACAAAATCTGTGATCATTTTGAAAATTTTCAATTTTAAACCTAAAAATGGCTCTATTTCTTAAATAAGCCTCCAATCAACAAAATAAACAAAATCTGTGATCATTTTGAAAATTTTCAATTTTAAACCTAAAAATGGCTCTATTTCCTTAATAAGCCTCCAATCAACAAACTAAACAAAATCTGTGATCATTTTGAAAATTTTCAATTTTAAACCTAAAAATGGCTCTATTTCTTTAAATAAGCCTCCAATCAACAAACTAAACAAAATCTGTGATCATTTTGAAAATTTTCAATTTTAAACCTAAAAATGGCTCTATTTCTTTAAATAAGCCTCCAATCAACAAACTAAACAAAATCTGTGATCATTTTGAAAATTTTCAATTTTAAACCTAAAAATGGCTCTATTTCTTTAAATAAGCCTCCAATCAACAAACTAAACAAAATCTGTGATCATTTTGAAAATTTTCAATTTTAAACCTAAAAATGGCTCTATTTCTTTAAATAAGCCTCCAATCAACAAACTAAACAAAATCTGTGATCATTTTGAAAATTTTCAATTTTAAACCTAAAAATGGCTCTATTTCTTTAAATAAGCCTCCAATCAACAAACTAAACAAAATCTGTGATCATTTTGAAAATTTTCAATTTTAAACCTAAAAATGGCTCTATTTCTTAAATAAGCCTCCAATCAACAAACTAAACAAAATCTGTGATCATTTTGAAAATTTTCAATTTTAAACCTAAAAATGGCTCTATTTCTTTAAATAAGCCTCCAATCAACAAACTAAACAAAATCTGTGATCATTTTGAAAATTTTCAATTTTAAACCTAAAAATGGCTCTATTTCTTTAAATAAGCCTCCAATCAACAAACTAAACAAAATCTGTGATCATTTTGAAAATTTTCAATTTTAAACCTAAAAATGGCTCTATTTCTTTAAATAAGCCTCCAATCAACAAACTAAACAAAATCTGTGATCATTTTGAAAATTTTCAATTTTAAACCTAAAAATGGCTCTATTTCCTTAAATAAGCCTCCAATCAACAAACTAAACAAAATCTGTGATCATTTTGAAAATTTTCAATTTTAAACCTAAAAATGGCTCTATTTCTTAAATAAGCCTCCAATCAACAAACTAAACAAAATCTGTGATCATTTTGAAAATTTTCAATTTTAAACCTAAAAATGGCTCTATTTCCTTAAATAAGCCTCCAATCAACAAAACTAAACAAAATCTGTGATCATTTTGAAAATTTTTCAATTTTAAACCTAAAAATGGCTCTATTTCTTTAAATAAGCCTCCAATCAACAAACTAAACAAAATCTGTGATCATTTTGAAAATTTTCAATTTTAAACCTAAAAATGGCTCTATTTCCTTAAATAAGCCTCCAATCAACAAACTAAACAAAATCTGTGATCATTTTGAAAATTTTCAATTTTAAACCTAAAAATGGCTCTATTTCCTTAAATAAGCCTCCAATCAACAAACTAAACAAAATCTGTGATCATTTTGAAAATTTTCAATTTTAAACCTAAAAATGGCTCTATTTCCTTAATTAAGCCTCCAATCAACAAACTAAACAAAATCTGTGATCATTTTGAAAATTTTCAATTTTAAACCTAAAAATGGCTCTATTTCCTTAATTAAGCCTCCAATCAACAAACTAAACAAAATCTGTGATCATTTTGAAAATTTTCAATTTTAAAACCTAAAAATGGCTCTATTTCCTTAATTAAGCCTCCAATCAACAAACTAAACAAAATCTGTGATCATTTTGAAAATTTTCAATTTTAAACCTAAAAATGGCTCTATTTCCTTAAATAAGCCTCCAATCAACAAACTAAACAAAATCTGTGATCATTTTGAAAATTTTCAATTTTAAACCTAAAAATGGCTCTATTTCTTTAAATAAGCCTCCAATCAACAAACTAAACAAAATCTGTGATCATTTTGAAAATTTTCAATTTTAAACCTAAAAATGGCTCTATTTCCTTAAATAAGCCTCCAATCAACAAACTAAACAAAATCTGTGATCATTTTGAAAATTTTCAATTTTAAACCTAAAAATGGCTCTATTTCCTTAAATAAGCCTCCAATCAACAAACTAAACAAAATCTGTGATCATTTTGAAAATTTTCAATTTTAAACCTAAAAATGGCTCTATTTCCTTAAATAAGCCTCCAATCAACAAACTAAACAAAATCTGTGATCATTTTGAAAATTTTCAATTTTAAACCTAAAAATGGCTCTATTTCTTTAAATAAGCCTCCAATCAACAAACTAAACAAAATCTGTGATCATTTTGAAAATTTTCAATTTTAAACCTAAAAATGGCTCTATTTCTTTAAATAAGCCTCCAATCAACAAACTAAACAAAATCTGTGATCATTTTGAAAATTTTCAATTTTAAACCTAAAAATGGCTCTATTTCTTAAATAAGCCTCCAATCAACAAACTAAACAAAATCTGTGATCATTTTGAAAATTTTCAATTTTAAACCTAAAAATGGCTCTATTTCTTAAATAAGCCTCCAATCAACAAACTAAACAAAATCTGTGATCATTTTGAAAATTTTCAATTTTAAACCTAAAAATGGCTCTATTTCCTTAAATAAGCCTCCAATCAACAAACTAAACAAAATCTGTGATCATTTTGAAAATTTTCAATTTTAAACCTAAAAATGGCTCTATTTCCTTAAATAAGCCTCCAATCAACAAACTAAACAAAATCTGTGATCATTTTGAAAATTTTCAATTTTAAACCTAAAAATGGCTCTATTTCTTAAATAAGCCTCCAATCAACAAACTAAACAAAATCTGTGATCATTTTGAAAATTTTCAATTTTAAACCTAAAAATGGCTCTATTTCTTTAAATAAGCCTCCAATCAACAAACTAAACAAAATCTGTGATCATTTTGAAAATTTTCAATTTTAAACCTAAAAATGGCTCTATTTCTTTAAATAAGCCTCCAATCAACAAACTAAACAAAATCTGTGATCATTTTGAAAATTTTCAATTTTAAACCTAAAAATGGCTCTATTTCCTTAAATAAGCCTCCAATCAACAAACTAAACAAAATCTGTGATCATTTTGAAAATTTTCAATTTTAAACCTAAAAATGGCTCTATTTCTTTAAATAAGCCTCCAATCAACAAACTAAACAAAATCTGTGATCATTTTGAAAATTTTCAATTTTAAACCTAAAAATGGCTCTATTTCCTTAAATAAGCCTCCAATCAACAAACTAAACAAAATCTGTGATCATTTTGAAAATTTTCAATTTTAAACCTAAAAATGGCTCTATTTCCTTAAATAAGCCTCCAATCAACAAACTAAACAAAATCTGTGATCATTTTGAAAATTTTCAATTTTAAACCTAAAAATGGCTCTATTTCCTTAAATAAGCCTCCAATCAACAAACTAAACAAAATCTGTGATCATTTTGAAAATTTTCAATTTTAAACCTAAAAATGGCTCTATTTCCTTAATAAGCCTCCAATCAACAAACTAAACAAAATCTGTGATCATTTTGAAAATTTTCAATTTTAAACCTAAAAATGGCTCTATTTCCTTAAATAAGCCTCCAATCAACAAACTAAACAAAATCTGTGATCATTTTGAAAATTTTCAATTTTAAACCTAAAAATGGCTCTATTTCTTTAAATAAGCCTCCAATCAACAAACTAAACAAAATCTGTGATCATTTTGAAAATTTTCAATTTTAAACCTAAAAATGGCTCTATTTCCTTAAATAAGCCTCCAATCAACAAACTAAACAAAATCTGTGATCATTTTGAAAATTTTCAATTTTAAACCTAAAAATGGCTCTATTTCCTTTAAATAAGCCTCCAATCAACAAACTAAACAAAATCTGTGATCATTTTGAAAATTTTCAATTTTAAACCTAAAAATGGCTCTATTTCCTTAAATAAGCCTCCAATCAACAAACTAAACAAAATCTGTGATCATTTTGAAAATTTTCAATTTTAAACCTAAAAATGGCTCTATTTCCTTAATAAGCCTCCAATCAACAAACTAAACAAAATCTGTGATCATTTTGAAAATTTTCAATTTTAAACCTAAAAATGGCTCTATTTCTTTAAATAAGCCTCCAATCAACAAACTAAACAAAATCTGTGATCATTTTGAAAATTTTCAATTTTAAACCTAAAAATGGCTCTATTTCCTTAAATAAGCCTCCAATCAACAAACTAAACAAAATCTGTGATCATTTTGAAAATTTTCAATTTTAAACCTAAAAATGGCTCTATTTCTTAAATAAGCCTCCAATCAACAAACTAAACAAAATCTGTGATCATTTTGAAAATTTTCAATTTTAAACCTAAAAATGGCTCTATTTCTTTAAATAAGCCTCCAATCAACAAACTAAACAAAATCTGTGATCATTTTGAAAATTTTCAATTTTAAACCTAAAAATGGCTCTATTTCCTTAAATAAGCCTCCAATCAACAAACTAAACAAAATCTGTGATCATTTTGAAAATTTTCAATTTTAAACCTAAAAATGGCTCTATTTCCTTAAATAAGCCTCCAATCAACAAACTAAACAAAATCTGTGATCATTTTGAAAATTTTCAATTTTAAACCTAAAAATGGCTCTATTTCCTTAAATAAGCCTCCAATCAACAAACTAAACAAAATCTGTGATCATTTTGAAAATTTTCAATTTTAAACCTAAAAATGGCTCTATTTCCTTAAATAAGCCTCCAATCAACAAACTAAACAAAATCTGTGATCATTTTGAAAATTTTCAATTTTAAACCTAAAAATGGCTCTATTTCTTTAAATAAGCCTCCAATCAACAAACTAAACAAAATCTGTGATCATTTTGAAAATTTTCAATTTTAAACCTAAAAATGGCTCTATTTCTTTAAATAAGCCTCCAATCAACAAAATAAACAAAATCTGTGATCATTTTGAAAATTTTCAATTTTAAACCTAAAAATGGCTCTATTTCTTAAATAAGCCTCCAATCAACAAACTAAACAAAATCTGTGATCATTTTGAAAATTTTCAATTTTAAACCTAAAATGGCTCTATTTCTTTAATAAGCCTCCAATCAACAAACTAAACAAAATCTGTGATCATTTTGAAAATTTTCAATTTTAAACCTAAAAATGGCTCTATTTCTTAAATAAGCCTCCAATCAACAAACTAAACAAAATCTGTGATCATTTTGAAAATTTTCAATTTTAAACCTAAAAATGGCTCTATTTCCTTAAATAAGCCTCCAATCAACAAACTAAACAAAATCTGTGATCATTTTGAAAATTTTCAATTTTAAACCTAAAAATGGCTCTATTTCTTTAAATAAGCCTCCAATCAACAAACTAAACAAAATCTGTGATCATTTTGAAAATTTTTAATTTTAAACCTAAAAATGGCTCTATTTCCTTAAATAAGCCTCCAATCAACAAATAAACAAAATCTGTGATCATTTTGAAAATTTTCAATTTTAAACCTAAAAATGGCTCTATTTCCTTAAATAAGCCTCCAATCAACAAACTAAACAAAATCTGTGATCATTTTGAAAATTTTCAATTTTAAACCTAAAAATGGCTCTATTTCCTTAAATAAGCCTCCAATCAACAAACTAAACAAAATCTGTGATCATTTTGAAAATTTTCAATTTAAACCTAAAAATGGCTCTATTTCCTTAAATAAGCCTCCAATCAACAAACTAAACAAAATCTGTGATCATTTTGAAAATTTTCAATTTTAAACCTAAAATGGCTCTATTTCCTTAAATAAGGCCTCCAATCAACAAACTAAACAAAATCTGTGATCATTTTGAAAATTTTCAATTTTAAACCTAAAAATGGCTCTATTTCTTAAATAAGCCTCCAATCAACAAACTAAACAAAATCTGTGATCATTTTGAAAATTTTCAATTTTAAACCTAAAATGGCTCTATTTCTTTAATAAGCCTCCAATCAACAAACTAAACAAAATCTGTGATCATTTTGAAAATTTTCAATTTTAAACCTAAAATGGCTCTATTTCCTTTAAATAAGCCTCCAATCAACAAACTAAAACAAAATCTGTGATCATTTTGAAAATTTCAATTTTAAACCTAAAAATGGCTCTATTTCCTTAAATAAGGCCTCCAACCAAACAAACTAAACAAATCTGTGATCATTTTGAAAATTTTCAATTTTAAACCTAAAAATGGCTCTATTTCTTAAATAAGCCTCCAATCAAAAACTAAACAAAATCTGTGATCATTTTGAAAATTTTTTCAATTTTAACCTAAAA
>PYHX02000467.1:21350889-21378015 GCA_004302925.2 Cochliomyia hominivorax
TATATTTTTTTTAGTTTTATTAAAAGCTGAAATACACAATATGTAAAAGCTAAATATATCAAAAATAGCACACGAAAATTATAACTGAATAGAATATTTAGATAGACATGCATCTTGATTTTGTTAACAGAACAAAAAAACGAAATAATTTTAAATTAGTTTTAGGATTTGTTTCTTAATTAAGTAAAATGTTTTGAGATGATAAGAGAGAGAGAGAGAGTTTGCGGTACACCTACGTGATAATTGCCTTCTGTTATATAAATAAATTTAAAGAAAAATCCTTCAAGAGAAAAAGATGTTTTGATAGTTAAAGTTTTAAATATAAAACTTAATAATTTCAAATTTCCAAAAAAGTACATGTAATAAATGTTTTTAAAAAATCCTTTAATTTCTGTTTCTTTTTTAGGCAAAACACGAATTATTTTAAATTTATTTGTACAAAACAAAAATCTCCAAAAAAAAAACTTCAAATATCATCTGTGAACAAACTATTACTAAACATCTGGCAGAAGGAGACCTCCTACCCACCACAACTACTGAGGTGCGCTCTCCTCGCCGAAGCTATAGGTGGAATAAAGAACGGTTCGACAAAAATACTTAAAGCGAAAAGAACTTTAGGCAGTCAGGTTCACGTAAATTTTTTAGTTAAATCAATATGCTGAAGGCCGCCGATGAAATTGGAAGTCAAGTTTGTGCTTTGTAATGAAGAATTATAGTGGCGAATTATCCGATGAATTGGGTTATGAGCCATAACTTGCTATACAAGGCCCCAAATCACTAATAGCCTTATCATTAGGATGAAAAAAAAGTTAATTGAGTGTACCCGAAGTGAGAGGAAGATGATGAGAAGATGACGAATGAGGAGGGAAGGAGGGTGGCATCAAACAAATGGTGAATGGGCTAAAGTGTCAACAAGCAAGAGGCTGGTAACAAAATGGCCAGCAAAAATTGGGAAAGTAATAAAAAGAAGATGTAGCAGATTCCTGACAGAGGATGAAAAAAGAAGAAAAGATGGCAAAAGGAGAGATAAAGCACAGAAAAAATGGAATGAAGACTCAGAGGTTTCAAGCACAGATAATGGTAACGTCAAGGAGGAGGATAAAAAGGCAGAAGATTAAAACCGTAGAGAAAAAGGCTACAAATGGTTGATGCCAATGGTGAGGCAGAAAAAGCATGAAATATCAGCAGCTGCCATTAATGATGGTGAAAAACCTTCAACCATCGAATGGTGAAGCAGGAGGTGGAGAAGAGGATGATGAGGAAAATGAAGCAGTAAGTTCTTGGTGGCTATAAAAGTTAATCTTTTAATATTTTTCTAATCCCGTATTTTTAGGCCTCCAATTTACAAATTAGCTTGGGAAATCCTTGAATTGGCTGCCAAAATCTTCTTCCCGTCAAGGTGAACGTGGTCTACCCAATTTGGCTGAAGTTCAAACAGAATTGGGTAATATTGAATTTGAAAATAGTATTTTAGATGGCTGCTCGAGAAGATTATGGTAAGTTAAGTGATAAAATCCGGTAGTAAATAATTTAATATTATTTTGATTTTCAACTTTTTATAATTTCAGAAAAAGCCTTAAATATTTATAAGGGTTTACCCAACAATTATGCGTCGCCGCCATGGCTGAAATTCATTATAAAATTGGCTTAACCTATTTAATGCAACAACATAATAAAGAGGGTGCAACATCCCTAAAAGAAGCTTGCCAATTTAAATTGCTGGAGAAATTGATGAAATCAAATCTAAAAACAGAACTTACCGAAAAAGATAAGAATAACATACAAGATATGGAAGAAACAAAACAAGAAATTGAAGCGAAATTATTGAAATCGAGGAGACACAAGCGCAGGGTATGAAATAGAAAAGTCCTATTTATTCAAATAATTTTATAGATTTAAAATCATTAATCCACATTAAAGGAATTTTTATATTAACAAAAGCTTCGATTTTTAGAGAAAAATTCGCTAATTAAGTAGAATTATTAAATATTTTTTAAATATCACTTAATATAAGCTTTAATCCATTAACCCATATATTTACATTGTAGAATGCTTTTAACAAAAATTGCATTTATAGCACAAGCAACCTAATAATTATTAACGGCCACATTTTAAATAAATTCTTCATCATATTTTATCATACTAATTGTGGTATACAAGCACAACAATAACAACACAACTAGAGAGTAACTAGACTTATAGAGTGAAACAAAATGTCTATTAATTGTAATTTAATATTCATTTCTTGCATTGTGTTTTTTTCTCTTCTAACAATTTTATTGCAGAATATTGCTGAAGTACGTGCTGCTTTAGATAGTTACATTAAACCACTCAGTAGTGGTGATGTTGATGCTGGCTCTTCAAAATCTGCAACAGCGTCAGCAGCAGCAAAAGATGGTACATCATCATCATCATCGGCTGCTATAACATCATCATCGAAACCTACCGATATTTCACATTTAATTAAACGTAAAAAGCCAGAAGAGCCAACTTCAGAAGCCGAAAGCTGTTGCCTGTTCACCGGCCAAACGTCCTGCAGTCTAAATATTTCTTTTTTAGTTCAGCATTTTTATGTTCTATGTGTTTGTGTGTTGTTTTTTATAATATTAATTTTCATTTGTATACATATTGAAAGATAGAGAGAAAGAATAACAAAATATCTACACAATATGCCCATAAATTAACTGCATTCCAGTTGTGTAACACAATGATTTAATGGCCTCCTTCTTTTTAATTCCTGCCTGCCACCCCCACCCCCTCTTTAAATATAATTTTCTTGTTTTGTTTTCATCTCAATACTACAAATCTTCTTTTATGAGTTTATTATTATTTTTTTTTACAGGAATATGAAATAATTTAATTTATTTTACTTTCTTGTTAACTGGAGCAAAATTGTGTTTATTTTGTTTAACAAAATATTTTGTATTTTGTATAAATTATCCTTTTTTCTCCCTGCCTACCTCATGTTAATTAAATTCTATTTTTTATTATTATTCACATTTTCCTTTCGTTCTGAAAAATACTGCCTGCCTTTTAGTCTATTAATAATTTTCTTTTAAATGACCCATTTGCGTTGTTTTGTTTTTATTCATTTTCTTTTAAATTCCATTGATATTTAATATGTTAATATAATTTATGAAAAAAAAAATACATTTTATTTTGCTACTTAAAAACAGCTGTTGTTTGCATCATTTTTTGTTTAATATTTGAAATAAATTATTCATAATTTTTATTAAAGCAAAATAATGCAAATTACTGCATCAACTCCATTAAATGTGGAAGAAATAAATACATAAATTTAACATTTTTACACAAATAGTTTTTAAGCGAAATAATTATATCTTTATATATATTTGAATAAAGATTTTTATTAAAAATCCTAACAAAGAAACAACAACTAGTGGATTTACATTCTTAAAGTAAATGTAAGACGGTTAGGATCAGGGGAAAAATTACCCACATACAAAGCATCATCGAATATCTAAAGAACCACTTCAACAAGACAAAATGTGGGCGGATAGAATCAAGGGGAGAGGTAGCACTCATACAAGCAAATATTGAAAATCGAATATTTTAAAAAACCTATAACAGCGAGAATTTTGGAATTTGGTCATCTAATTTTTTTTGGGTTTTAAAACATAAGATTTGATGTAATATTAACATGGTTTATATACTTTATCCTGGAGACCGTTGCAGTTACAGGAAACATGTCTGAAATGTAATCACAGGTGTTAGCGGCGACCTGTGTTGCGGCTGCTAAAGATGTTGTTGTGGTTATTGTGATTGAGGTGAGGATGCTGGCGGTGCAACAAATTTCTCTGACAACTCCTTATGATTATTCAGTCCGGAGCAGTACTTGAGGTGACACCAGCCCCTACAAGTATTGCAACTTAGTTGGATTCATATGTGGTACAGACCATTCTATTACAACGTACAGAACCCAAAGACCAGAATTTTCCTCAACTACGGCTTGGACCAGTGTTATTCGAAGCAATATTGCTTGAATATGTTGTTCCGAAACAAAAATCATACCTTGTTATGTTGCTGGGATGACAGCCTTTGAACGATGAATTACGGGTCATTTCGGTGTGAAGAGCTGGCTGTAGGGAGAATGACATGGTTTATGATAACCTCTTCATTTCTTCGTAGATTGATTAAATTAAGGACGTAGAAACGTAACGTAAAGAAATCTAACCTGATCATAGGAATAGAGAGGTCCAATCTGAAAATTGTACTGAGGTGAGCGAAACCTGGTTTTTATCCAATACCGTCACACAAAAACTATAGGTATTAATCAATAAGTGCCTCTGAATTATACGCAGCATACATATAGGTCTAATACACCAACAGTTTGGATTTCTGAAACACTTCCAACTAGGAACCCCATAATACAAAAAATGTAGAAATTGGAGATGGATCGGAAACAGTATCCAAAAGGATGTAGATATTATAAAAAGAATGGTGCTTCTGTGAAATCCTTAGGGATCAGGAAGTCTTGGTCAGTCATGGAACACCTAGAGACGTACCACACTCCGAAGTCAAGGACAATCTTGAGTGAAACTTATAGAAAAATGGAGAGGTAATGGAAAAAAAAGAGTATGAAAATCAGAATTAGAAATTCTAATATATCGAGGATTTGAAATGGACTACATAACAACTAAAATATGAAATAAAAAATCATGTTAAATTACGTTATGTAGTTACTTTCTATGACATTTTGTCAATAAAACGTTTATGCTTTTGAAAATAAGTAAATCAATGTTTAACGTTCAAAACCGAACGGTTCTTAAGACATATCAGTTAATTATTTTTGATCCCATGTATTACCCATGACAAATATTAGACGACTGCATAACCTGTTCTGAATTAGCACAACCTGTAAGGAAGGATAAAATTAATCTTAAATTCAAATTGCGTAGATCAACCTGTGATGATGTTCTGCCACTGCCTCACCATCAAAACTATCTCTGGCAGCTCCTCAAAAGAAAAAGATATATTCTTCAGCAAGTGTTCTGAATACATAGAGTCTAGTTATTATTTAAACTAAGATCCTAACGAGTCATTTACTGAAATCCAAATAAGTTTAACCTCGAATTCTCTCTTTCTCATTTAAAGAAATCCAGGATGTCTGTTTAACATCGATGTCATGTAGTTATCTTCTATATATCTAACGACGTGTCTACTGACGGTGATATTTGGTAATACCTGCAACGTCAAGAGTCCACCTGTTTAAAAGGTTTGTTTGGAAACATATTTAAAATTTTAAATCAAACTCCGATTCCGAAAATCCATTAAATTAAAAATAAAATTTCTTTATAAAAAGGTTTTTAGTAAAAAATCAATAAGCCACCAATTATATAATGTTGGAGGTGGTTATGTCAATCAGTGTCACAACTGTATTATCCATTTATATTAATGGAAAATTTAAACAAAATTTATTCGACCTTTAACGTAGATGATTTTGATTTTAATTTATTATTCCTTTATTCAAAAGGAATAAACTAATAAAATTAAAAACTGTGTTTTTTTTGCCTGTTTGTTTGGGACTTATAGACAGCTGAACTACGGGACAAATTTCGATGACATTTTCAATATATAGCTGCAATAACATAAGCTATAAATAAATCTGAATCGAACATCTAAAAAACTATTTCACCTAGAGCTTCCGAATTTTCCACTTTCCTGATTTGAATTTCTATTAAGATCTGGGAAAGCGCATCGTATAGAAACAAGTAAACAATATTTTTCAACAATATTATCAATACAACTTGTTCCTTTAGAAAGTTATCTAAAAAATATAATTAACCTTTAATATACAAAAAAAACAACACATTTTATTACATGTACATACACATATCACCATTATCATCATTATTATTATAAACTACACTTAAATTGTTGTTTATCAATTTAAGTTGTTTCTCAAAGTGTTTCTATTCCACAACATTAACACAAACAATGTGATTTAAAGTTTTTTCGTTGTTGTTGTTGTTGTTTTGGTGTAATTACAATTAAATTACACATACTATGACAAGTAATAAATTGCATAGTATCCATTACGTACATACACACTAATATTATTATACAATAGATATTTCAAAGTGTATGCGTGTGTGTGTAATTTAAATTTCTTCTTTATTTTATAGTAATTAATTAGTTTCAGAGGTATTTAATTTTGTTAATAGAAAAAGAGAAATATATATATACGTATATAGAGAGAAAGAAAGAGACAAATGATTTACACCTAGATTGTACCATACGTACGTAAATGAGGCTGCAATGTGGTCTGTGACTCACTATGTTGCCAATCGTTACGTTGCTCCTCTCCACGGGCATTTTCCGATGAACCAGCTAAATAGTTAAGGCAAGTCGGTGCACTACGGGGAAATTTGGGATGTCGTCTTAGTTCTTGTATTTCATGTAGCGGAAGATCAATACATAAAGTCCAAATGCCGCCATGCATGGGTACCAAAAATAAATTATCACGACGAAAACGATGATCGGCTAAAATTTATAGAGAAAATTGCATTTTGTTATTAATAAATCATTTTTTTTATTTTCCTTTGAAGGACCTTGTCAAGGTCATTAAAAAGTTGTTGCTTTAAACATATGGGTAAATTAATGTTTTTTTATTGTTTTCTGTTTTTTATAGACTGACAATTTTTTTGAAATTACCAACATCATACTGTCAACTTAAATTTTTTTCAAGTTTCCCTTTCTGGTAACGTCAGGTATGCGTGTTTATTTGTCATTCAGTGAAAAGGTAAGAAATATTTTTATGTTATTTGTATTTAATAGAATTTCAAATACCCTACCAAGTTGTTATAAAAGGAAAAATGATTTCAATATTGAAATCAATATCACTCAGATTTGACTCGAAACTGATATACGCGACATATAAGATTTATAAGGAATAATGATTGCGGATTCGAATTATATTGTTTTCTTATTGATTTCTTATTTTTTCTTTGATCTGTTACAGTTTTAGAGATATTAAGGTTTCTATAATGTTGGGACACATCTATGTTTTGAGTTTCTCTAATAATACGTCATCTATCCACCGTTCACGTATTGACTGAGTTACTTATTTGTCCCGATCATTTGTGATCATTTGATACCTCCTAACAATTCTGTGGAATTTTTATATTATTGTTTCAGTAGAGGGAGTGGTGGTTCTTGAGCGGAATACTCCTATGATCTTGGAGTTGCGAAATTAATGAGTTTAAAAATTTGGTAATCTGTCATAAATATTCTGCGTTAGTTTCAAATACAAATAGTCGATAGTAGAATCATGAGATTCAGATGGCTATAATTATGGACATAACCTAAACTCTAGACCATTTTTCTCTTGGTAGTGACTACTGCAGAAAGAGGTTACAACCCTTAAACAAAAATTCTTGATTAAATAATGACAGTGATTGGAACTACTTAAATTTTAGATTTGGTTTGAAGAAGGTCTAGAACATAAAACGCCCTTTATAACGACAACACCTATGTATCGTTCACGTATTGACTGTGATCATTAGTTAGTCTTCTAACAATTTAGTATAATTTTTATATGCTTGTTTGTGTAAAGAAGAGTGATTTGAGTTCAAAACAGGGTACACTGTCATTTATATTGAATTATGAATATCCATGATCGATGATAGAATCATGACATTCAGATGACTATAACTATGGTCATAACCAAAACTCTTGGTCATTGTTGCTCTTACAGAAGCTATTAAATCGATAAAACATCTGATTTGAAGCTAACTTATGATTCTTGATTAGAAAATAACAGTAATTGGAACCAACGAATTGGTTTGAAGTAGACATAGAACTCGAACTCCTTTAATAACGACAACTTCTACAGTTCAGAGAAATGTGTTGCAATGTGTGGAAGTCACATAACATTAAAAGACGTTTACCAATAATCATCATTTTGCTCTCAAAAGGGAGAGAGAAAACTCAAGAAAGTATAGCCAAAAATATTCCATGCTGGTTTCTTCAGTCAGAGAGGAAGAAGCTTGTTATATATAGTATCCCAACTCAAAAATCAGAAACTTGTTCTAAATTTTCAAAAATCTCTCGAGAACATTAGATGCCATTTTTCAATATTCATCAAGAGAGATGAAATATGTCATATGCAGGGAGCACAGCCAAAACATACTCGCTTCTTTTGTCAGGGAGGAGAGAGAGAGAGCTTAACTTCAATGTTAGAAAAGTCATTTAATCTTGCTGAACAAATGAACATAATTGTTTCTTTAGTTGGAAAAGTAAAATATTGGAATGCACTCCAAATGAAATTCTCGATTCAAACGAACTGTGTTTGGAAGGAGTTGAGTACATGAGCGAAGTTGTGATTCGGGAATACATTTGATGCATCTCAACCAATTAAGAATTTACTTTATTACATTTTTCATCATAGATCACTTGGTGATATAAGTACTATTCCTATGTGACTCGACAAATACGAATTAAAACAAAAATCATCATGTCGTCAAGTGAGAAGGAATTCGGATTAATTTGGTTTAAAGAAAATAAGGTTTTCATAGGAGACATCAATTTGTTTAAACTAAACCGATGACATACTTCTTAAGTAAGATCGATCATATATTTCAATTCCTTTTCCTATGATCTTCCTATTCCAAAGAAATTATTATTAGAATTGTTTTATATATATTTTCTCATTCCCTTAAAAATTATTATTTCCTGAAATCATTAGTGGTAATTGGAATATCTAACTATTTTTCCAAATTCCCTTAATATTTCTTTATTTACCTAATTACGAGATGTTTTATTAAAACAAAACTTTTCTGAACGTAACTATCTAATCCTGCAACCCATAAAAAAGTTTCTCAAAAGTAGCGTATTAAAGAAAGTTTTCCTTTCCGATGATTTCACCCGGTTCGCTGCCTTAAATAAAACCAAAAAAGTTTTATTTCCTTTTCTCCTACAAACATTGAAGTTCATTTTGTTATTTAGTTTTTTCCCCTTTTTAAATTGCTTTTTTCACTTTATTTTCTACTTTTGCTAACTTTGTTGTTACAGTCGGAGAAAAAAGAAAAGTACAAATGTTTTAGTCGGTAAAGCCCGACTATGTAATACCCTACATCACATAGTTGATTGTAAATGAAGTTAAATGTAAAATATTTTTTCTGGACGGTTAAGCTGGGGTTAGAAAAAATTATGGACCGACCCTCGTATAAGTTTTGCATATAAGTTTTGGCTTATATTTATCTTAAAATGACAAAATAGTTTTTTATTTATATATGCGATTTGTAAGGTTCAAGATGATATTTGGATAGATGGTTATATGGGACCCATGAGGAATAATGGATCGATCCTCATGTAATTTGGCACATCATTATATTAATATAATAAGATTCATTACAAATTTGTTTAATGTCATTTTATATAAGAATTTTATGGACTTAAAACCCCAATCTGGGTGGACATTTGTATGGGACCTATATGAAATAATGAACCTATCAGAACCAAGGCATCGTCCTTGCGCCAAATAAATAGTACGTGCCAAATTTCCTTCAAATATCTTCAAAACTGCGACCTCAACTTTGCGAACAAGCTTTTCATGGACAACCAGCCGGACGACTCAGAAGGTGGATCTTAGTCGAACGGTATACTTAAAAGTGGCGATAGGACTATTTTTTCCGCCCAATACACACATTTGCACAAACGCATAATACCCCCACCATCTGGTAGATGGTGTAGGGTATAAAAACGAAAAAGGAGGAAGAGCTAAGTAGGAACCATATTAATGCCTTTATCACATATAAAGGTTAAAATACAGTATTTTTAGACTTTAGACTTGATGAAGGTAAAAAGAAGAAAAAATAAAAACGATAGAAGGAATGGATGTACGATTAGGTATCCAACTTTAATACACGAGTCAAATGTCTAACATGTCGCTTTTTGCGAATAAGATCAAGGTTATAAGCAGGATGATTAAATTTGCACTTTATAAGTGTTTTTTTTGTTTCTTTTACGATTTTTCGAAAAAAAAGAAAGTTACTATGACGTCTAGTATAATGACGATTTAATAATGGCTCATAGAAAAACACTAAAAGCATAAGACATTAATGTTTATTTGATATTGCATGAGTGAATAACATGTACATATACACATACATATATACATACGTGTGTTATATTTCTATGTAACAAATATTACATAAATGTTACACTTTTGTAATATTTATATATATAATTCTATGTAGTTACATGCTTTAACACAGTATTTAATGTATCTGTGTGTGCATGTGTGTTGGTGTAGTAGTAAAATTATTCAAGCATTTGAAAGGAAGGATCTTATGTGAAATATAAATGAAAAATTACTTTAGGAAAGATAACAAACTGGTATTTTGTTCATGAAATTTCACTTTCTCTCACAACTCAAAACGAATAGTTCATTTGGGAATTCTATGTGTGTGTGTGTGTTTTTTGGAATAAACTTATAATCCTGAAATAACAAAAAAAAACTTTTTAAACGAATACAATTTAAAACCGGATATTTTGTAAAGGATTTAAATTTAAATCACTTAAGTTATATAGTTTGAGTAGAAATGGAGTTAGAGTGCAAAAACTTTTTAAACCACTTCTAAAGCGTCTGTTCTCTTCGGGATAATGTAAATTGTACAACACTTCCTTTCATCACTGCAATTAAAATTATATTTTCTAAACTTATTGTGCATCCATTGGATCTTGCGAAAGCAACAATTAATGAATACTTGTCTTTGAGAGACAGTTTTTTTTCAAATTTTTAAAAGTAGAAATTGTGATTTTTTCATTTACATGAACGCGACTCGAGAACGTAATTTCTTGGAAGATTTAATGTTCTGTTTAATCACTGTTAATTGCGAAATGTATTATGTATAATGTATTATTTTTAAAACTTCATCAAGGATAAATATTTAGCGAATTTGTCTTAATGAGATCGATTTAACTTTAAGTCTTATCTTTTGGCAGAGAAAGGGAGAGTATGGACTTAACTTGAGAGGTAAAAGTTAAAAGTAATCAGTTCTAACTACTTAAGAGAATAATTCAAAAGTTCCTAGTTTCCCATCCATGAAGGTTTTATTTTACATTTAAATTAAAAACGGCAAAATTTCAAAATCTTCAGGTCTAATTTTTTATCTCAAAGCAAAATTCTTGGCAATTTAATGGCCCAAAATAAAAAAAATACTCTGATGATATGGAAGAGTAAATAGATTCTTAGTTATGTTTTGTTTGGGTTATTTAAAAATTTCAATTAGGGTCTCTTTTTTAGATGAATATTTATTTGTTATACAGTTATAATCGTTAGATAGATGTTTTCCAATTCCTTTCTCTCCCCAGTGAAATTCTATTCCATTCCCATATTCGCAATAAACATAAAATTAATTATTTAATTTAAAAACACATTCTAATGGACTCACCTCTCTTGTCCGGTTTTAACATCGCCACCTTATCCTCCATTATCCATTCCAATTGTAAATTTGAACGATTCGAATAACGATCTAGACTAACACGATCCCATTTTACATGCTCCCAATGATCTGTCATAATGGCAGCACATAACATTGCTGTAGCACTGGTTGTCATTAGAAGTGTAACGAATAGGAAGAGCACAGGCGGTGGACCCATGCAACAACTTGAGCAACATGTTGAAGAGCCAACATTACTAGTAACATCCATGGCCGAATTGAGAGAGGTGGGGCTATCTAAGTTACCACCACCGCCACCACCTGTTTGATGCATAATTTTCGAGGAACAACTGCTATTGCGTAACAGTATACTATTGCTACGTCGTATAGACTCAACCGCTGCGGCAGCTGCAGCTGTTGTAGCGGCCGAGGTATGAGGATCGAATTGCAGTGAACTGGCAACAACCGCCGAGGGATGTTCATAAATGCTGTTGTGACGCGAAGGTGAAAAATAGTAACAAGTTGTTTGTTGTTGTTGCTGCTGTTGATTAAGTTTTTGTAGATTGTTGCAACTGGTATTACTATTGCCACCACCAAAAATACTGCTGCTGCCACTGCTGCTTCTACCACCATTTGCCACCACACCATTTGCTGACGCACATTCATTGATGGTAGTCAAGTCCTCATTGCTGGACGAGTAAACAATCGATTGTTTAAATTGATTCGAATAACAATTTTGTTTGAAAGTTACTGATGGTGCCACGTATTGTTGCTGGTATTGATTGTGGTTGGCTCGCAAATTGTTGGCATTGGTGGGGGCATAAAGAGCCTCGTAGTCGTAGTGATGGGGATTACGATATATCACTGGCCAGGAACGTGTTGTCTTTGAGTTGTGCGAATAGGTGGTAGTAGTTGCAGTAGTAGCAGCAGTAGTACTAAAGGTGTGGTTGTTGGTGGTGGTTGTGGAGCTGTTGTTGTAGTTGTGGGGAGTGGCAGTAGAGGCAGCAACGGTGGTGTTGTTTAAAACGTTTGCGGTTTGATAATTCGCAATTATGCTATTATTGGGCGAAGTATTGGACGAGGCAGCTGATGTAGGTGTTTGCGAAAGCTGTTGCTGTTGAGCTCGTTGTAAGTCTGAGAACAGAGGCGTATGCTCATTTGCTTGTATTGCTGAAAAATCGTCGTCTTTGGAGGAGGTTATATTCGGCGTCGTTGTCGTACGTTTTGATTTTGTTTGCTGTTGATGTTGTTGTTGTTGCTGTGTTGGACTTGTAGTTGAAGAGGCCTGTTGACGTTGCAGAACATTTCTCACTGATGCTGCAATTGTCGAACAGGGCCCCTGACCGGCCGATGGCGTTATTGAGGTTGACTCGTTACTTTGTAATTTCAATGGGGGCAAATGTCTTGACACTTTGCGATTGTTCCCTTTATTCAAGTCGTTTTGTGTTGTGGTGTTGGTGGTAGTGGTGGCTATAGAGTTGGCTGTAGCTGTAGTTGACGCTATCACAATATTAGTTGGCCGTATTGCTGGTGTTGCTGTTGTTGTCGCTGCTGATGCTGATGCCGATGCTGATGCTGTAGTTGTTGGTACGGCGGTAAGTTCATTGAAATCTTCCTCCTCTACTAATGTTGCTCCTGAGGATAAAATTTTGGAATTAGTTTCGTTTCTATGACTGGATGAGCTATCAAATGTACTTTTACTTTTACTGTTTGTCTGATTTATTGTATTCTTCAAATTCTTGATGTTGTTGATGTTATTTAAATTATTGTTATTTATTTTATTGTTATTGTAGTTATAGTTGTTTTTATTGTAAATGTTGTTGGTGTTGATGTTGGTGGTTGTGTTGTTGGGATAACTATAATATTGGGCTTGTGAATAACTAAGGGATGGAGTTGTGGTTGTTGCTGTTGGTATTGATATTGAAAGTGGTGTTGGTGGTTGTTGTGATTGTTGTGCCTGTGTTGTTATTGTTGTTGTTGCTGTAGTTGTTGCTATAACATGATTATTGCTACAACTATTATTACTACGATTAAGATTATTACTACTAGTACCACAACCGTATTGACTCTCTGTGGGTGTTGTTACGGGTGATGTTATACTAACTTCCGGTACACAGCGAGCAGTCACTTTATAGCGACTGCCACTGCTAGTGCCCAAACCCAGGGCACCCTTGGTACGCACCAGTCATAAATCAGTATCACGTTTTTTCACTTTGTTCGTATTCATGACGTTGTGTTGTTGTTGTGTATGAGGTGCAGAGGTGGGATTGTTCTTTTTCGTTGTGGTCGTAATTTTGGATGATTGTTGCTGTTGCAGCTGTTGTAGTTGTTGGTTGGGTGCTGCTACCGATGATGATAGTGTTGGTGATACTGAATTTAATAATGCTGATGTTGTAGTTGTTGTTGCAAATGAATCTGTTTCGTTTGGTATCGTATCTATGCTACAGGGTGTAGGTGATTTTGGCTGTTGGTGTATTTTATTGAATTTAAAAATGTTTGTGCCTTTAATTTTTGATTTTAATTGAAAAAGTGTTAATTAAGTTATGAAACTATAATTTTAACAATGTGTATCTGTGTGTGTGTGTCTGTTTGTTTGTTTTCTAGGTGTATCTGTGTACGTGCTTTAAATCTCTTTTGAATTGCTCGTTATTAGCAATTTTAGTTATTTTAATAATTCTGTCTTGTAATTCGGTTTATTTGGCTTTTGTTGCCTTTTAAGTGCTTTTTTGGTTTTTGGTTTTCAAATTAGTTTCTGATTATTTCTCTTATTATTTGATTTTTGTTGCAAGTTGTTTTTAGCTTCTTTTTGTTTATCTCTTTACTTTCTTCAATATTTTTTAATATAAATTTTTCGTTTTAATGCAATTTCTACTTATCGTAATGATTTTTCTACATTATTTTTAATGCTTTTTGTTTTTTGGTTGTTTGTATCTTTTGTTCAAAGCTTTTGCTAAATATAATTATGAATAATTAAGAAAAAGAAAATGTTTTGTAAAAAAACAAGAATAGAAGAAAGAGAGAAGAAAAATTTTGGTTAGTTTGCTTTATTTCTAAAAAAGAAAACTAATAATGTCTGATAAATTTCAATAAAATAAAGTGTTTGAAAAAGCAGGCAAAATGGTGAAAGTGTTCTTTAATTTGCATGCAATAAATATTATGAGATGGATATTTTGGATATTTAACAGAGACTACGTGCAGACAAGATAATTGTATCTTAAAGCTTAAATTTAAATCATACTTTTGTTAATAAATGCATTCCGTTATGTAATGTAGAATCAAAAATATTTATATTAAAGTTTATACTCAGTAGTAGTCCTTAAAACGGACTATATATAGACCATATTTTAGTCTTAAGATAAGCTTAAAACATAGCATAAACAGTAAACTGTTTTAAATATCGTCTATGCTGAAACTTAAGCACTAGCCTTAACTATAGACTGAAGTTTAACTTCAGTCTAAAATACCGTCTTAGATACAATCTCGACTATAGCTAATTTCACTCTAAACTACATACTAAACTTTAGTCTGCTATTGTCTAAGCTAGACTGTGGTTTAGTTACATTAAATTGACAAAGGTATGGTCTATAGAATAGACTAAAGTTTGGTCTATAGAATAGACTAAAGTTTGGTCTATAGAATAGACTAAAGTTTGGTCTATAGAATAGACTAAAGTTTGGTCTATAGAATAGACTAAAGTTTGGTCTATAGAATAGACTAAAGTTTGGTCTATAGAATAGACTAAAGTTTGGTCTATAGAATAGACTATTTAAGACTAAAGTTTGGTCTATAGAATAGACTAAAGTTTGGTCTATAGAATAGACTAAAGTTTGGTCTATAGAATAGACTAAAGTTTGGTCTATAGAATAGACTAAAGTTTGGTCTATAGAATAGACTAAAGTTTGGTCTATAGAATAGACTAAAGTTTGGTCTATAGAATAGACTAAAGTTTGGTCTATAGAATAGACTAAAGTTTGGTCTATAGAATAGACTAAAGTTTGGTCTATAGAATAGACTAAAGTTTGGTCTATAGAATAGACTAAAGTTTGGTCTATAGAATAGACTAAAGTTTGGTCTATAGAATAGACTAAAGTTTGGTCTATAGAATAGACTAAAGTTTGGTCTATAGAATAGACTAAAGTTTGGTCTATAGAATAGACTAAAGTTTGGTCTATAGAATAGACTAAAGTTTGGTCTATAGAATAGACTAAAGTTGGTTGATAACTAAGTTGTCTATAGAATAGACTAAAGTTTGGTCTATAGAATAGACTAAAGTTTGGTCTATAGAATAGAATAGACTAAAGTTTGGTCTATAGAATAGACTAAAGTTTGGTCTATAGAATAGACTAAAGTTTGGTCTATAGAATAGACTAAAGTTTGGTCTATAGAATAGACTAAAGTTTGGTCTATAGAATAGACTAAAGTTTGGTCTATAGAATAGACTAAAGTTTGGTCTATAGAATAGACTAAAGTTTGGTCTATAGAATAGACTAAGTTTGGTCTATAGAATAGACTAAAGTTTGGTCTATAGAATAGACTAAAGTTTGGTCTATAGAATAGACTAAAGTTTGGTCTATAGAATAGACTAAAGTTTGGTCTATAGAATAGACTAAAGTTTGGTCTATAGAATAGACTAAAGTTTGGTCTATAGAATAGACTAAAGTTTGGTCTATAGAATAGACTAAAGTTTGGTCTATAGAATAGACTAAAGTTTGGTCTATAGAATAGACTAAAGTTTGGTCTATAGAATAGACTAAAGTTTGGTCTATAGAATAGACAAAAGTTTGGTCTATAGAATAGACTAAAGTTTGGTCTATAGAATAGACAAAAGTTTGGTCTATAGAATAGACTAAAGTTTGGTCTATAGAATAGACAAAAGTTTGGTCTATAGAATAGACTAAAGTTTGGTCTATAGAATAGACAAAAGTTTGGTCTATAGAATAGACTAAAGTTTGGTCTATAGAATAGACAAAAGTTTGGTCTATAGAATAGACTAAAGTTTGGTCTATAGAATAGACAAAAGTTTGGTCTATAGAATAGACTAAAGTTTGGTCTATAGAATAGACAAAAGTTTGGTCTATAGAATAGACTAAAGTTTGGTCTATAGAATAGACAAAAGTTTGGTCTATAGAATAGACTAAGTTGGGTCTATAGAATAGACAAAAGTTTGGTCTATAGAATAGACTAAAGTTTGGTCTATAGAATAGACAAAAGTTTGGTCTATAGAATAGACTAAAGTTTGGTCTATAGAATAGACAAAAGTTTGGTCTATAGAATAGACTAAAGTTTGGTCTATAGAATAGACAAAAGTTTGGTCTATAGAATAGACTAAAGTTTGGTCTATAGAATAGACAAAAGTTTGGTCTATAGAATAGACTAAAGTTTGGTCTATAGAATAGACAAAAGTTTGGTCTATAGAATAGACTAAAGTTTGGTCTATAGAATAGACAAAAGTTTGGTCTATAGAATAGACTAAAGTTTGGTCTATAGAATAGACAAAAGTTTGGTCTATAGAATAGACTAAAGTTTGGTCTATAGAATAGACAAAAGTTTGGTCTATAGAATAGACTAAAGTTTGGTCTATAGAATAGACAAAAGTTTGGTCTATAGAATAGACTAAAGTTTGGTCTATAGAATAGACAAAAGTTTGGTCTATAGAATAGACTAAAGTTTGGTCTATAGAATAGACAAAAGTTTGGTCTATAGAATAGACTAAAGTTTGGTCTATAGAATAGACAAAAGTTTGGTCTATAGAATAGACTAAAGTTTGGTCTATAGAATAGACAAAAGTTTGGTCTATAGAATAGACTAAAGTTTGGTCTATAGAAAAGTTGGCTAATAGACAAAAGTTTGGTCTATAGAATAGACTAAAGTTTGGTCTATAGAATAGACTAAAGTTTGGTCTATAGAATAGACTAAGTTTGGTCTATAGAATAGACTAAAGTTTGGTCTATAGAATAGACTAAAGTTTGGTCTATAGAATAGACTAAAGTTTGGTCTATAGAATAGACTAAAGTTTGGTCTATAGAATAGACTAAAGTTTGGTCTATAGAATAGACTAAAGTTTGGTCTATAGAATAGACTAAAGTTTGGTCTATAGAATAGACTAAAGTTTGGTCTATAGAATAGACTAAAGTTTGGTCTATAGAATAGACTAAAGTTTGGTCTATAGAATAGACTAAAGTTTGGTCTATAGAATAGACTAAAGTTTGGTCTATAGAATAGACTAAAGTTTGGTCTATAGAATAGACTAAAGTTTGGTCTATAGAATAGACTAAAGTTTGGTCTATAGAATAGACTAAAGTTTGGTCTATAGAATAGACTAAAGTTTGGTCTATAGAATAGACTAAAGTTTGGTCTATAGAATAGACTAAAGTTTGGTCTATAGAATAGACTAAAGTTTGGTCTATAGAATAGACTAAAGTTTGGTCTATAGAATAGACTAAAGTTTGGTCTATAGAATAGACTAAAGTTTGGTCTATAGAATAGACTAAAGTTTGGTCTATAGAATAGACTAAAGTTTGGTCTATAGAATAGACTAAAGTTTGGTCTATAGAATAGACTAAAGTTTGGTCTATAGAATAGACTAAGTTTGGTCTATAGAATAGACTAAAGTTTGGTCTATAGAATAGACTAAAGTTTGGTCTATAGAATAGACTAAAGTTTGGTCTATAGAATAGACTAAAGTTTGGTCTATAGAATAGACTAAAGTTTGGTCTATAGAATAGACTAAAGTTTGGTCTATAGAATAGACTAAAGTTTGGTCTATAGAATAGACTAAAGTTTGGTCTATAGAATAGACTAAAGTTTGGTCTATAGAATAGACAAAAGTTTGGTCTATAGAATAGACTAAAGTTTGGTCTATAGAATAGACAAAAGTTTGGTCTATAGAATAGACTAAAGTTTGGTCTATAGAATAGACAAAAGTTTGGTCTATAGAATAGACTAAAGTTTGGTCTATAGAATAGACAAAAGTTTGGTCTATAGAATAGACTAAAGTTTGGTCTATAGAATAGACAAAAGTTTGGTCTATAGAATAGACTAAAGTTTGGTCTATAGAATAGACTAAAGTTTGGTCTATAGAATAGACTAAAGTTTGGTCTATAGAATAGACAAAAGTTTGGTCTATAGAATAGACTAAAGTTTGGTCTATAGAATAGACTAAACTTTGGTCTAAGAATTGATTGCAGTTTGGCCTATAGAATAGATAAAAAATTTATCTGTTGAGTAGACTTAATTTTGGTCTATAGAATAAACTGAAGTTTGGTCTATAGAATGGACAAATTTCTAAACTCTATATAAGTTTTTATCTCCTTAACTAAAATTAACACTTATTTGCAATTGAATTGCTGTTCATTCTTAAACATATTTTTCTTTAATTTTTTTTTTTTCGATAAATAAAATAAATTATTTCTCTATTGAATATCACTTTTCAATACATCTTGTGGCAATAGAAAACTGGTTGATGTCTTAATAAAAAAACTGGAATTGAATTATTCTTAAGGACATACAATAATAAAAACGCAAATTCAATTTGGTTACTTATTCTATAAAATATTAGATTCCGAACACTATTTGTGTAGATGAAATAAATATATATTCAGTTTATTATAATAATAAAACGAAAAATTGCTTTTAAATCACACGTACATTTATAGACTCTGTGACCTCGTTTGAGGAAATCTCTATGGTTTTATTATGAAATATTGATCTTATTATTTGTTAAACAAAGAAAACATATGTGAGAACATAAAATCGATTAAATTGTTTAAAAAGTTCAAGAAAGCTTCAATAAGCTTTTAGTCTTAAACTAAATTTTAAGATTTTCTTTAATATTTAATGTTTTTTGAATCGTTTTATATTTTAGAAAATCTAATTTTCTTTTGTGTCGATATTTTAAAATTGTCTTTTGTAACTTTAAATTAAATTTTAAATTTAAAGGTGAAAATTTAATATAAAATTCTGTTGGCAGCAACAACACCATCAACAACAGAAAAGGAATCCAATAACAATACGTGTATGCAAACAAGTGTTGCTACTTCTAGGAAAACATAGTTACAAAGTAGCAAAACAAACACTTCTACAACATGTTGCTGCCACGATAAAAAAGAATGTATAAATGAATGAATGAATGAATGGTTGGATGCTACAGACAAACAAATTTAATTTGTTTGTGTTGATTAAGTATTAAACATGGTACAAAAAAACAACAAAGATATAGAATAAAAAGAACACTAACAACAACATGGGCAGGAAACCATACATACAAAGATTACAATATACAGTGGGACAGAATGAATACAGTATTTTATATGAAGATAATGAAACAGTCTGTCATTATATTATGTAGTTTAACTCATAGTCGTACAGTTTAGTCTAGATAATAGACCAATTTTAGAAGCGACTAAAATTTGGAGAAGCAAAATTTTGCATCATTAAATACACCAAAGATAAGTATATTGAAAGTTTGGTCTATAAAGTAGTCTAAAGTCTGGTCTTTAGAATACACTTTGGTTTATAGTTTGGTCTATAGATTAGACTAAAGTTTGGTCTATAAAATAGACTTAAATCTGGTCTATAAAATAGACTAATATCTGGTCTATAAAATAAACTGGTATATAAAATAGACTAAAATCTAGTCTATTGAATAGACTAAAGTCTGGTCTATAAAATAAACTAAAGTCTGGTCTATAAAATAGACTTAAATCTGGTCTATAAAATAGACTAATATCTGGTCTATAAAATAAACTGGTATATAAAATAGACTAAAATCTAGTCTATTGAATAGACTAAAGTCTGGTCTATAAAATTAACTAAAGTCTGGTTTATAAAATAGACTAAAATCTGGTCTATAAAATAGACTCAAGTCTGGTCTATGAAATAAATTTAAGTCTGGTCTATGAAATAGATTAAAATCTGGTCTATAAAATAAACTTAAGTCTGGTCTATAAAATAAACTTAAGTCTGGTCTGCAAAATAGACTAAAGTCTGGTCTATAAAATAAACTAAAGTCTGGTCTATAAAATAGACTAAAGTCTGGTCTATAAAATAAACTAAAGTCTGGTCTAAAAAATAGACTAAGTTTGGTCTATAAAATAGACTAAAGTCTGGTCTATAAAATAGATTAAAGTCTGGTCTATTAAATAGACCTTAGTCTAGATGAATAGACAGAAATTTGAACTTTAAAATATACTAAACTTTTATCTGTAGAAAAGACTAAAATACCAATAGAATGGACTAAAAATTGGTCTATAATAAAATGGATTCTATTTCCAATTCCTAATTAATTTCACTGTGCAACATAAATATCAAGAAAAAATAACTTTTCATATTCAATGAATGGAAGGAAAATTTCAGTAGAAATGACAAAAACAAAAAATATTCAATAATGTTAGATGGGAAATCTCACATAAAATATATATTGACACATACACATATTTATACCAAAACAAATATGTGTGTGTGAAAATGTACAAATATGTTTGTTAAACAAAAAACCAAGGAACATATACATACATATATTCAAATATACACACACACAGCATCACATAGAAAATCCCACAATTGCACAAATTCATCGAAACCACCCACTTTGTTGCATTTAAGTGATTTATACAGTTATTTGTAGAGATTTTTTTTATTTCCTGTAAATATGGCAAAAACCAACATGGCGTAACAGCTTTTTTTTAGTCAGTTTGAATTTTTCTTAATTCATTTCCTACAGAAAATTTGAAAAACTAAACTTGAGTTGTAGCGTGTAGACAACATTTCTTGTTTGTTTAAAACAATTTTTGTTCAAACTTTTATTTTCTTTAGGTCCTTCTTATTTCAAAGTGAGAGAGAGAGGGAGAGGAAGGTCAAGGAAGTCATTGAAATTGTTTAAAGTCCAGTTTGTCAGTTTTTAATTTTTGTTTTTGGTGGAAGTACTTTGGGTATTTGAAATTATTATAGGATTTTGTAATAAATAGAAAGTTGTAAATGAAATAAGAAGTTTTGAAAAGGAAATTTCAAATCTGTCGGAAAAATTCTTTATATTTCAGAGGAAGATGATTTAATTTTTATGAAACATTAAATTTAGAAAAGTTATCTTTGAAAGAAATACTGAAGATTGTGGCATTTTTAAATTTGGAAGGGGTTCTTTATTAGGGGTCCATGATAGATGCTATTAGAAAACCAAAATTGGGAGAAATATTTGTTTTCCATCAAGGAATCAAGAAGCCACAAAGTATATATTTTTAACTAAATAAAAATCTGGGATGATTTAGTAATTACTCCATTAGACAATCTTTCTGTCTGATGTTGCAACTGTTGTTCACTTGAGAACTCAAACTTCGAATTCAGTAACAATTTGACCTAAATGTTGTCTAAAGCAAATCCAAACTAAAAAACTTGCTGTAAAAACTTATATACCGATATCTGAGTATAGAAAATTTTTCATGTTAAAAACAAATTACATTTATTTACTTCTCTTCCGTGTTCAACTCCAAAAAGCAATCAATACCAAATAAAGTATACAAGTTATTTCAGGCAAAACTTGTCCTAATTGTCTGCAGTTGTCCCGAGAAGATCATAATTAAAAGCTAGGAAAATCAGTTGGTAGAAAAAAGGACACAGACAAAAATTGTCGAACAATTAAAAAAAAGAGAGTTTGCTTCATTTGAATGAAAATGCTCAATATCAAAAAAGAAATGCTAAAGGAAAAAGAAAAACAAGAAAAGTTTCCAAGCACTGTATAACACATAGGGGGCGCTGTTACAAAATACAGTTTTCTCATTGCATTAGTTTTCATGATATTTATCTCAAGACAATATTGCTCCAAGTCTTCCAAGTTTGCTTGCATATTGAATATCTTTTGTGAGTATAAGAGACTCTTCGTGATTCCTCTTCTCTCTGAACATACTTCACTAATTATAACATCCGTGTTGGATGGTGAATATTTGAAATGAATGTGGACAACTTTGTTTTATTTTATCATTTCTTTGAACGGTTGACATTGCCGTTGTGAAGAACTAGTAGTTTAGCTTCTTCTTCTATACGAAAAAGAAGTCTGATGATTTGTATTATCTTCTGAGATACTCCTTTTCTGCTGAATACTGGTGTCAATGGCTTTCTTGCAATCTATAAACAGTAAGTACAGAGGAATATGTTATTCAAGAGACTGTTCTATTATAAGGCGTAGGTTGTTCAGCTTGATCTACGCAGCTTCCGCTAGATCGGAAACCTGGCTGATCGTCACGTTAATTTTTCTTAGTTTTACTTCGAAGTCTTTCTTGTTTGATAATTGTCAATATATTGTATATGGTGTTAAGAGAGTAATTCCTCTCCAGATATTGCAAAAATTTAGATCGCTTCTGTTTTAACTTAACTTAGGGGTAATGCCCTTTTTCCAAGTTAGAGGTAGTTTCTCTTCCTCGCAGACAGAATTCTTGTGGATCCGTAAAAGTTAAGCTAAGACTTCGATGTGTACTCGTAGATGTCTGCTGGTATTACATCCTTGAATACTAGATTTTTGATTTCTAACTTCATAATAAGGAGAATTGCATGATATTCGTAACATATACTACTACAGATAGAACTTACAGTCTCATGGAGAAGTTTTCATAATTCCTTATTGCATACAATAAAATACCTCTTTAATGAACAAATCAAAAATTCTGCATTTAATTTGTGTTATTTATGAAATTCTATACATTTCAATAAATTATGAGATCTTTGAAAAAGAGTCGTAGCAAAAAGGAGGGATTTAATTAAGGACATGTGTTTCTCTTTTAAAATCCTATAATTAAATCTTTTTTTTCGTTTACTATAAATTCCATTCATTTAAACTATCAATTAATAATAAAGCACACATTCCATATCCTTTTCATTTCCTCCTTCTTCCGCTTTACGATCCTGCTTTTCAAATAATAAACAGCATTAAGTTGTTATGGCAAATATTTTGTAAAAACGTATGTTTGTATTTAACTTTAAATGAAATTATGGTGAACTTTATGAAATCTGTAATTATTTTGTGATTCATTGAATCATTTATTTAGTTTTTGTTTTTCTTTTCCGTTTTCCAACATTCTTAATGTTTCTGAATAAATTTATAAACATTAAAAGAAGACGAAGAAGAAGAATTACTATTAAAATGTCAAAGTTCAGAAATTAAAGTAGAAAAATATAAAATTCCATAGAAAAGGATTATGATGTCTGCATTAAGTTGTTAAATATTAAACTTATGAATTGAATTAAAAGAACTATTGAAATGTTTAATAGTTTTTGTACATAAATTATGTGAAAAACAGGAATTTGAAATGGAAATTTCAAATTGTGTTAAGTTTGAAAGATTTTTTTAAAATTCTTAACACACCTGATATTTTTTTGATCAAGTTACCCTTGTAAAACATGTCAGGTATTATATTTAATGTCAAAATAATTTTAATCATATTAAAATAAGTGATCAGAAAAAGTTCAACAAAACCCATCTTGGTCCTACAAAATGTTGGCAAAGCATTCAAATATCTGTAGTCAAACTATTTCCAATGTTATTAAACAGAACCGGGTGAACTTTTCCCTTGATATAAAACCTGGTTCAGGTAGAAGAAATGGTCCAAATAATGTTTCTCAAGACAAAAAATATAAAACATTTTCAAAAGAGCTCCCAAAACATCCAGTAGGAAAGCAAACCAGTTAGTTCAATTCTCGGACTATATGGTGCGAAAACATGCAAAACTCAGAAAATTCCAGGCAGGAACGCTGCTAAACATTTAGTGACCAAAAACAGAACACGGAAATTTTATTCAAGTATTCGTAAAAATATTCTTGCGTCATAATGGATGATGAAATATATGATCTGATAGATTTTTCTTCTTCCTGTTAATTTTTTTTTGGTTCTAGTGCTCGAGGGAATATTGAGGAAAGCTAAGGTACCCAAAATCTTTCAAATTTCCCAAAAAGTTATTCGTATAGCAAGTAATATCTAGTTGCGGCAAAAGAAGCCAATCATTTGTTACAACGGGCTCTATAGATACCGAAATTAACATCAAGGAATGTTTACAAAAAAGGATGCACTTATAAGACTTTAGAATGTGAGCTAAGGCCAGTGGTAAAATATTTATTAAGCTCTTGTTAAAAGAGAATTGAAGAGCACAAAAAAGGTATCCAAATGCCTGGTAGATTTCAAAACAGAGATTGACTACATGTTTGAGCAAAGTGACAGAAAGCACTATGTAAACGTTAATAGAAGGATTTCCGAAAACGTTTCAATATTCCATTACAAATGACTAAATCTCTGGAATTTGTAATAATAATTTCAAAAAATATAAAGAAATTAAAACTTCACATTTAGTGGTTTCATTTTTATTAACATATATGTATGTTAAGAATTTTTCGATCTCACACCTTAACAGTAAAAATGTAATATAGTTATATCTGAGACAATCTTATCAATTTGGAAGAAAAACATCTTTCGAAATTTTGATAAACCCCATAATCACTGTATCAAAAAGGTGAGAATTTAAAGAAATGAATAATGCTGGGAACACTATTTGACCTATCTCCCATGTAAGGCCCCTCCCGGTTTAAAATTATAAAACTCTTAAAAATCAACTTTTATTGAAATTCGGTACAATTTTAGGTCTCATATAGGGCCCCTCCCTGGGTATGAGTTATGTTTAATTATATTTTTTCTACACTCATTTCCATTAATTATGTGAATCCAGGCAATTGGAAAAAGGGTTAAGCCGGGGACCAAGATCATATCACCAGAATATAGTACAGGTTCTGGCTTAACAATTTTAGATTGCGGAGATATCCAACAAGATACCTGAGAAATGGATTAATGCCATTTACAATTCGCTGATAACAGATCGTGACTCCTGGTCGAAGAGAACTATGGCACCTATTTCTGTGAGAACTTGTTACTACATTGGCTCAAAACATGGAGATAGAACGACACTGTTTCTGTATATAGAAGAACCAGAAGCCAGAATATCCCTCCGACTATCGAACCACACGGAGTGGGCGATAGCAGAACACAGGTCACTGTGGAATAACGATAGAGTCGCCAGCATTACAAGGATACTTTGGGGAGACCCCGACGAGGAGAAGACCATGAGTATTTTTTAATTTCATAAAGGTGTGCTAAGTAAGATGATGCGTGTCTTAACAGAACACCCTACTCTTATGGCTCATTTAATGCGTATTAGAGCCGCCGAAGACAATCAATGCAGGGAGGACATTGAGACGATGGAACATTTCTTTTCATTTCCATTATTATATTTTTGTTTAACTCCATTAGAAAATATGTTTTTTATGTTTTAATTAAATGAATTTCTACCGATTCCACATTTTTATCTTAATTAAACGAAAAACAAGAATTTTACTCAAAATATTTGAACAGAAATAAGATCACAAGTTAGAGTATGTTTTTTTTAAGGAAAATAATGAAAACATCTAAAAGCTTTTGTTCTATAATTATTTCGGGCAAAAAAAAAAACACAAAATAATACTTTACTCTCTGTAAACAAATATTTTGTGTAAAGATGTTACACAGAAGAATTAAATGAAATAAATATTTACACCTGTTAAATGTAATTAAACAAATTTTCAGTTTTAAGATGAAACAAGACAGAGTAAAAAGGATATTAAGGATACATATATTGCTTTCCCCTTTTTTTGGAATTCAATAATATAAATTTTTATTCATACTGTATGAATAATTTCAAATTACACTGTTGATGTGTGATAAAAATACAGTATACAATTTCAAAGATTTCATCTATTTATGTCAGTATTATTGTACTTTATACTTTTGACATCTCATTGTCAAACATAAAAAAAACAAAAATGATACGCTCTCAAAATATCCTTTGTGCACCCAACAGTTGTTTTTTGTTAGGAAAATCTATATGCACTCTATCTTTGCATGAGGTTAAATAAGAATATGTATTGTTTGTTATTTAATTTGTAAACATAAAGAAATATTTAACTAAGATCTCCTATAAGAAATCCTTCCATGAAATATATTAGAGATGATCCATATTTGAACTAATTTTTGAATTATAGACTTTATAATATTTTGAACACATAATGAATTTTTGGTCACATTTTGCTGAAGGTTTATTTCCCGGGAAACTGGGATTGATATTAAAATTTCCGGTATCTCGGGAAATGGCGCCAAGAACATAAAATTATATATTTACTTTGTTAAGTATGTATTTTTATTTAGAACTCATGTTAATTAGATCAAAAACATAAAACAAAAGTCATCTTCCTGAAGATGAATTTCAATTACTGTTGCAAAGTTCCAGCTCTGTATACTAAGATCCCACTTCAGTTTTTTTATACTGATCATCAACAACTTTTTTCATAACATTGGTCCGTCCGTTGTGTTTGCAACTATGAAGATTCACACATGATGTTGTATTCCATTAATCGAGTTTTCATAAGGTCGCGGTTTTCCAAAGCTCCACTTTTTCCTTGAATATATACCATTCCTAAATTATTTAAGGTTCTTTTCCTGTTTTGCAAAATATATATATTAAGGTATCTTCTATTTTTTTATACTTGTCCAATCGTCCATAACAAGGGATCAATCTAGAATTATTTTTTAAATGTGATTCAATATGTTGTATGATCACGATCAGTTCTTGGAAGGTGAAAGCCTAAACATCGATTTTCTTATGAACGAGCTTCTCGTTCTGCTAGTTTCGACACTATTTTTTGTTTGTTTTTGTTTCTT